>NBSA01000026.1:347610-522659 GCA_002916415.1 Talaromyces borbonicus | reverse complement strand
AAAAAAGATTCAGAAAAGATAGCAATATTAGCTTGTTGAAAATAGCCATTTAATATGGCAATACGAGGTGGCCGGAGTGATGGTTTGGCCGGAGTGCTAGTAAAATACATTATTACATCTGCTGATATAATTTATAATTAATTATTTTATAAAAAATAATATATTTATTATATCTTTTTTATTATTTAATTAATTTCCTAATATCTTTATAATAATAAGTTATAATATATTTTAATAATTTTTATAATTATTATTAATAATATCAATATTGATTTATTCTATAATATTAAGTTATTTTGTAATATTATTTCTCTATTATATAATACTGCTATAATATTTTAATTTTATTATATTATCTATATTATTTATTTATACAATTCTATTTTATTAATAATAATTATTATTATAAACAGTACTTTATTATTATATTATATTTTATTTTTATCTTTAATAAATATATTAATTTTTAATTATTATATTATATTATATTTTTATCTTTAATAAATATATTAATTTTTAATTATTTAAAATTTATAATATAATCTAATCTTCTACTAAAAATATTTATAATAATATTTTCTTTTCCTTTAATATATTCAATTTAAAATTTAAAATTTAATAGATATTTAATTTATTTAATTTATTTTCTAATTAATTTTTTTATTATAATGAAGTATTTTAAGTTATAATAATTATTTTTTATAACTATTTTTTTTAATTTTTTATAGATAATATTTTTATTACTTAAATACTTTAATTATTATAAATAATTTTTTATTATAAATATTATAATTTCTTTCTATAATAATAAATTTTCTTAAAAAAAAATAACTGATTTTTATTTTCTGTTATTATTTAACTATTTAAAAATAATTTTTAATATATATTCTGATGTATCTGATTATATAAGATATAATTAATTTAAATTATATAATATAAATAATATTTTTTTAATTAATCTTTTAATATTATTAAATATTTTTTCTTTTTTTTTTATTTATTGGAATTTAAGATCTTTCTTGAGAAGTTTTATTAATAATTAAATAATTTTAAAGTAATTTTATAAATAATATTAAATATAATTACTTGCTTCTAGAAATTCTTAAAGCTTTTTAATATTAATTAATATAAATTAATTTAATATTATTTTTATTTTTTCTGATTAGATTTTTAATTCTTCTGATATATAAATCATTTCTAAATAATTAACTATAATAATATTAAATATATATTTTTTGATTTTAAGTATCAATTCTATATCTATAAATTTTTTTATTATAAGTTATATATATTTATTATATTTATCCAGATTCTTAAAGAATATAATAATATTATTAAAATATACTGTAATAAACTTATTAAAATATTTTATTAAAATATAAATTATAAATCTTATAAATTCAATAAAAATTATTTTAAAATTATTAATGTAATTACTTATTCAAATAATTTTATATTTATAAAAAATATTATTTTTTAGATATTTTTTTTAGCAGTTCTAAGATTATAATAATCTTATTATATATTAAAAATTATTATAATCTTTACTCTTTATAAAAAATCTTTTTTCTATTTCTGATATAATGTTTTATTTATATTATTAATTATTTCATTATTTAATGCTTTATAATTTATGATTTTTTTATATTCTGAATACTTTAGATTACTGTATAATTCTAAGTATTCTATTTTACATGAATTTATTTTTTTTATTTTATTTTTTTTTATTAAATATTATATTACTTTCTGTGTTTTATTTTTATTAAAATCTTTATGTTTTTTTATTAAAAAGATTTTCTCTAATTCTTTTATAGATTTATGATTTCTTTATATTTTTCTAGTTTAATTTTTAAAATTTAATTATTAACTGATACTGTTCTAGTTATTCAATCTATTACAGAATTTTATTCTTATAATTAAAGTATTCTTAATATCACATTATATCTATTAATATTAATAATTTTAAATATAATATTGATTTTATATAATTTTGATTTTAATAGTATAGATTCTATTCTAATATATAATTTTTATATAACTGATTTACTGTTTACTCTAATAATTATAATCTATTAATTTATTTTATATTATTTAATTTTAAGTCTTTTAGTAGTCTCTGGCTATATATAATTTTTAATTATTTCTAAATCTAATAGTATTTTTAATAATTATTAGTTAACTTATCTATTTATAATTATTATTTAATATATCTTATTAATTATTATTATAATCTAATATAATTATTAATATCTTTTTATATATTTTTAATTTAATTTAAAATGTTTTTTAATTAGATCTTTATAATTACTGTGATGTTATTTATAATAATAATAAATAATTATTTAATATTTATAGCTAGATAGTCTTAGATATTTTAAATATTTATTTTCTATATATATATAATGATATATTAGTTTTTTTTAAATATATATTTTTTAATCATATAATAATATCAGATATAATTAAAAATTAATTATTAATTTTTTTATTAAGTTAATATATTTTATATCTATTATCATAGTAAATTATCTAGTGTATTTTTTAATATAAATATTCTTTTAGTTTTAAATAATATATACAGATATAATTATTAATATAACTTAACTATCTATTATATAATTAATATTTAATTAATATTAATATCTATTTATAGATTATTATTATAATTTTATTATTTTTTTTATATATTAGATAAGTTCAGTATATCTATTTATAATATTTTATATATATTTTAATATAATTTTTTTAAATTTTTTAAAATTCTTCTCAGTAGATTATTTTTATAAATATATAATTATATAGATTATCTCTAGATTTTTTTTCTAAATAGAATTTATTAAGTTTTTAATTTAGATTTTTATAGTTTGTTATCTTTAAATTATTATTTTAAAATATTAATTATAAAATAACTTATTTAATAAAAAATTTTTATAATTAATACTTTTATTATTATCTTTTAATATTTTATTTTTAAAATAATTATTCTTAGATAATCTATTTTATATCTTATAACACTGTTTATTTTTTAAAAATATATAATAAACATTTTTATATATAATTATAAATACTTAAATTTTTATATTATATATATTAATTTCTTTATTTAGTGCTTTTTTAATTTCTTTTATAATTTATAATTTTTATATTATTTAATCTTAGATCTGTTTTATTTTTTTTTAATATATTTTGAATATTATTTTTATTATCTATACCACTTTCTTCTGAGATATATATATATAAATAATTATTATAATTTATTATTTTTATTTTTAGTTAACTATTTCTTAAACTTTTTTTAATTTTTAATATTTATTTATAAAATATTTTAATATTTCATAATTAAAACAGATTTTTTTTAATTAATTTTTTTTCTTCTTCTATTAATATAGTATTTATTTATATAATAATATTATTATCTCTATCTCTAATTTTTCATTAAGCTATATTTATATAATTTTAATAATTTAATTAATATTATATATTTCTTTTTTCTATTTATTATGTATTTAATTATATATTAATCTATAATATAATCTTTATTATCTTTTTAAATATATTTAATTATAGTATAATTTATAAAATTTAATCTTTTATATTATTTTTTAAATTATTATAGAATTGATTTTATAATTTTTAATCACTTTATTTAAGATTTTCTAAAATCTATAAGAATTTAAATATATAATCTCTAATAGATTTATATTAATATATTTTTTTTAATTTTATAAATAATCTTAAATTCTTTATTAATTATTCTAAATAGTTAATAAAATTATTTTTTAAAATATATAAAATTGCTAAACATAGTTGCTATTTTAAATTTAAATTAATTATTATTAATTATTTTAAGTTAATTTATAATATAGAATATAAGTTATTATATTATTTTTTTAATAAGAAAATTTAATATTATAAAAATTTTAAGAATTTTTGATTTTTCTAAGAATAATTTAATTTTTTTAATTTTAATAATAGATTTATTAACTGCTAATTATATTTATTATATTTTAAATTTAAGTATATATCTTATTATTTTTCTAAATATCTTTTTTATAACAGTTATACTTAAGATAATATTATCATTATTATTAATAATTATTATAACTTTTAAAAATAATAAAGATTAATAGATCTGAGCTGTTAATAATACTAATAATTATTAAAATATTATTATTTTTTTATTTAAGATTTCTCTTTTAAAGTAAAAGTTTTGAATTATTATAAATTAATTTTTATTAAGTATTTAGATTAAAATAAACTTATTATTGAATAATATTTTAATAATATTTTAATATTAAAAAAGTAGATATTTAAATAATAAACAAGATAGTCTAATTTATTAAGACTATGAATAATAATATATTTCAGATTAAACAGTTAATTTAAGACAGTAGACTAGAATCTAAATATATAATAAATAAGTATTTTTATATATTTAAGTATTATTATAGCTATTATAGGAAATCTTCTAATTTTTATATAATATTTTATTATAATAATTATAATATTATATATAATCTTAAGAAAAAGCAAAAACCGCCGGGAACACGAGTTTTCGGCCTTTTTGAAAAACCAACGTTTTTGAGCCTTCCAAGGACCCCTAGGGGCTTCCCAGCCCTAACAAACCCTATGGAG
The DNA here is from genome assembly GCA_002916415.1 of Talaromyces borbonicus. NCBI lineage: Eukaryota > Fungi > Ascomycota > Eurotiomycetes > Eurotiales > Trichocomaceae > Talaromyces > Talaromyces borbonicus. Next base: position 518,024 of record NBSA01000026.1, on the reverse strand, counting down.
ATGCCCAGAGAGCCCTCAGAGGCCTCTAATCCCCCAGAAACTGGGAAGGCTGTGCAGAGAGCTGACAAAGATTAATTCTCTAAAAAAAAAACTATAAACACTGTAAGATCTTTTAAATAATCTTCAGATCTTAACAAAGATAGAAGTAAGTTTAAAAAACTAATTAAACAGACCTCTAACAGATCAATAAATAATAAAAAAATATTAAAAATTAAAGAATTCTCTAAAGTAAATTTTAAAAAGCAATTACTTTTAGAGATAGATAGTATATTCTAAATTTTAAAAAAAAAATAGATATTTATTTCAGAGTCTATAATATTTCTAAAAAAAAAAAATAAAAAATGTTTAGTAATAATTAATAACTTTTTTAAGACTTGCACTAAGCTGGTAAATCATATATAAAATCCGAATAAAAAATATCTTTAATAATTTAAAAATAGCTAAAGAAAATAGATTTAGATAATTAAAAAGCTTCAGATATTAATTTAATAGCTTATTATTAGAATTAAGATTCTAAAAGGCTTTTAAAGCAGTTAGTAAATCTATAAAACTATTTATATATTTTTAAATAATTTTATAATTAAGATTAGAATACACAGACTATTATTAAAAATTATAATTAGAAAAAGCTTAATAATAGATCAGAAAAAACTAGTATTTATTATTAAAAATCTAGTATTTATTTTAAATAAATTTTAATGTTAAAAAATTATTGTTAAGAAATCAAAGACTTTAATTATAAAATCTTAAAAAAATAATAGTATTTTTTAATTAATCTCTAAAGTCTAAATCCAGATCTAGATTAAAATAGCTGAAAATAAAAAATAATCAGCTAAAAAAGCATAGAAAATTATAAAATCTAAAAAAATTATTAAAATAATATTAAGCAAGCCAGTAAGTTTATTATTAATTAAATCAGTTAGTATTTAAAATAAAAAAAAAATAAAGATTAATCTTTAAATATGAATATTTTAAAAAGGCTTTCAGAGCTATTAAGACTAATATCTTATTAAAATTAAATCAAGCCTTAGCTAAGACTGATTTTCTAAAATTTATAAAAATAATTAATACAGAATATATAGTCTTAGAGATAATTATTATATTAATAAAATAAAAAATATCTAGTCAAGCTCTAGTATTAGCTTATAATAATATACTTCTAAGTGCTATCTATAGAACTAATCCAGTAATTATTATAATAAAAACTAATAAATAATAGTATTAAATTAAAATTTATATAATATCTATTAACTGCTATATATATAAAAAATAAAATCTAAAACTAGTCTAAAAAGAGATTAAATTAAATATAATTTAAAAATTTTAAAAAATTAAAAATAAGCAGTCAGAGTTTTGTAATTATAATAATAATAATAAATAATCTAAAAAAATCTAAATAATAATCAATAATAATTTTAAATTCAGAGATAAATGCTATTGTATAAAATAATATTAAAAATCCAATCTTAGAAATATATATTTTAGATACTGTAAAATTAATTATATAAATTATAAAGTCTGCAGAATAAGATTTTTTAAAATATTATTTATTCTAAAAACTATAAAGCTTTAAAATATTTATATTTAATAATAAACTATTAGATAGATTCTGTAAAGCTATATTAATATATATTAATAAAATACACTAACTGTAAAAAAAACTATAAAGCAATCTCTTTAAAATATTTTAAAATAAAAAAAAACTTATCAGTAAACACTTTAGAAAATTTAAAAATAATAAACTAGATTCTAGATATTCTTATCATTAAAAATAATAATAATAATATCTTTAAAAATTTAAAAAAAAATTATTAAAAGCTCTGTATAGCCTCTAAAGATCTTTAAATAACTAAAAATAATATCTATTAAGTCCTTTTAAACAGAAAATAACATAGACATTAAATATAATTTAATAAAAATCTTCTAGCAGTAAATAGTATCAAAAAATACTCTTAAAATACTATTAAAAAAGTAATACTAGTATTTTAACATAATTATATAAAAATAACAGCAGTAATACATACAGCTTTAAAAACAGTTTTAAAGATTAAAATTAAAATAATATACTTATAAAAATCCTTAATATTTTCTAGATACTAAATAAATTACTCAGATTTCTTAATCTACTAATCTGATGTCACGGACCTGGATCCACCTTAGTTAAACAGCATTGTGTTGAGATATGTTAAGCTCTATTGAATCACACAAAGATTTCTTTGAAGTATTTGATTGATAGTATTCAAATAAGTAAAGCAATAATAATTAAATAGATATTTAAAAGTTTTAAATATAATTAAGATAGAAAAGATTCTTTATACAGTCTAATATTTATATAAGTTTAATTATCTTACTGACTTTCATTATTATATTTAAATAATTTATATTAAAGAGCTATAAAGAATTAAATATATAATAATAAATAAATATATTTATATATACTATATCTTCTATTATTCTTCTATTATTTTATGATATATTTTATAGTATATTTAATGATTATTCTTTTTTTTATATATCTTTTTTCTATTTTTCTTTGATATACTGAATAATATATTTATTATATATTCTATTTATATTAGCTATAAATCTATGTTTTTATTTAATCATCTATATATCTGATTATAATAATAACTGATTATAATTATAAGATTTTTATTATAATATTTTTCTATATAGTATTAGATTTCTTTAATATTATATAGATTGATTTTATAATATTATTTTTTCTTTTCTGAATCTTTGTTTTAAAGATTTAAAAAAACTTATTCTTATTCTTAATATAACCCTGTTTTTTTTAATAAGTATTTAAGATATATTAATATACCTTTTTAATATAATTATCTTACTGATTATATTCTTTAATTTAAATAAATCTGAAAGAATGATTTTTCTATTAATAATCTCTATAAATATTATAAATCTAAGAATAAAATATATATAATAGATTTAAAGAGTTATAATTATATATTATATACTTATTATAATTAAAAATATAAAAAATAATTTTATAATTAAAAAGAGTAGAATTCTCTAATTTAAATAAAATTAAAAATTAATAAAAAATTATAAAAAATAAAAAAACAGTTTATTTTATTATTTTTAAAAATTATCTATTTATGAAAATAAAAACAGTTTCTAAAAGAGTATAATTTTAAAATATTAAATTATAATTTAAATATTATAGATATTCTTAATAAAGAAGATTCTAAAGATATTTTATTATTAATTCTCTTTTATAAATAGTAATTAAATATTATTTTCAAATAATTTTTAAATATTAAGATATTATTTATTAATTTTAAACTATTTTTTTTAGATAATAAATTTATGTCTTAGGATTTCTTTATAATATATAAAAATTTTTAATTATCTGCTATATATCTATAAGATTTTTAATAATTTTTTAAATAATTTTTTCTATTTTCTATTATTGTTATAGCTAATATTTTTTCAATTTTATAGATTTTTTATTTAATAATAATATTTTCTAATATTTTAATATTTTATAATGCTGATTTAAACAATAAAATATAAAATATTAAATATATTTTTATTATATCTAATAGTTTAAGTTTAAAATTAATATTACTAATTTTTTCTTTAATTTTAAATAATCTAATTTTTAGATAATTCAGTTTATTATTTAATTTTATAATTTGTAAATTTTTTTATAAAAAATATACTTTTTTTCTTTTTTTAAAATCTAATCTTTTTAGATGTTTTATATTATAGTATCTTTCATTTATTTTATTTTAATTAATGATTTTTATTTATATAAAAAAATATAGTATTTTTATATTATTAATAAATTTATCTGCTGTATTATTTACTGATTTTTTAAAATTTAATTATTCTAATAATCTTGCTTCTTTTCTGTGATTTATGAAGAATAGTATTATTTTAATAATTACTTGTTTTATAGTATTATAAACTAATTATATTATTAATAAAAAAATATTTAATTATTTTAATAATTATTAATATAGTATTTTAGATATTATATTAAAATTTAATTTATTTTTTTTATTTATTTATCTATGAATAATATGCTATAAATAATAATAATTTTTTTTATTAAGTCTATCATCAATTTCTATAGTTTTAATAAAAATATTAATTTTTTATTTAATATTATTATTTTTAGTATTTTATAATATCTAAATATTTTATTAACTAGCTTATATATTAATTCTTTAATATTTAATTCTTCTAATGTTACTATAAAATATGTATATTTTATTATTTTATTTATTACTATGAGAATAGTGTTGTAATTTTCTAATTTTAATAGTTTTATAATATGATTTATTATAATTTATTATTATAAATATTTTAATATTTATATTTTTTATAAAAATCTGTATAATTAATATTTTTTTATTTTATTTATTTAATATGTGTTATAATTCTTAATATATACTTTAATATTTTTTATTATTTATAATTAATAATAATTTTTAGTGATTTTATTATAATGTTGATTTGATCTGAATATTTATTAATAATTATATTATAATTAATCTAAATAATTTTATTTTATAGTAGTTTTGAGATATAGATTAAATTATATTAAAATACTAGTCTGATTTTTATTAATATAATTTTATTATCTTTATTTTTAATCAGAATTTAAATAATATTATTTTTAATTATTTTTTTTAATAATTTAATTTTATAGTTTAAAGTTAATAATTATTTTTATTATTATTATTAATATAATTATTTAAAAATTATATTCTAGATATCTCTTTTTATTTAATTATAATAGTATTAATTCTAGTTTTTTAATTTTTTTTATAGTCTGATTGTTTATTAAGAGTATTTATTTTTTTATTTTCTTTTTTCTTGCAGTGTTTTATTGTGAAATAATAATTTATTAATAATTTTAATTATCTTGTTTATTTTCTTATTAATACTTTAGTAATTATAAAATAAATGAGATTTTTATAATTTGTAATAATTTTTACTAAATATTTAATTTCTTTTAAATATATTCTTCAGTATTATAGTATATTAACTATTATTAATAATTTTTTATTATAAATCTTATAATTTAATTCTATTATAATCAGTTTTCTTAAGTAATATATAATTGATTTTGATTTTCTATTTAATTCTAATTATGTTATTGTTATTTTAACTATAAAATTTAATATATCTATTTTTATTATAATTAATAATTCTAGATTGTATTATATTAATATAAATATTATTATTATTTAATATTTAATTTTTTTAAATATTTTTTTCTGTTTTTATTCTTATTTATATGATTTATTTTTTTTAGTAATTTAAATATTGATTTTATAATCTTTGTATAATCTTTGATATAATATTGATAATAGTTGATTATTTTAATAAATAATTATAGTTTTTTAATATTTTTTAATATAGACTAGTTTTATATTATATTTTTTTTTGTTTGTATGTCTTCTTATGTGATTCTGTATTTTAAGAAATCTGTATTTTATATATAAAATTTACACTTTTTCAGTTTTATCTGTAATTTTATAATTTATAATTTCTGTAGTATTATTTTAATATATTATATATATTTCTTAAAGTTATTAAAGAATATTAAAATGTTATCTAAATAAACAATAATAAAATCATATAAATAGAATAATATTATATTATTAATATATCTTTAAAATATTACTAGTGTGTTTATAAATTTAAATAATATAATTAAATACTTAAAATATCTGAATTTAATTTTAAATATTATTTTTTATTTTTTTTTTTAAATTTTAAAGTGATTATATACATCAGTAATATTAAATTTAATAAATTATTTTTTATTTTAAATTTTATCTTGTATTTCTGTGATTAATAATAAAAAATAACTATTTTTTATTATAATATTATTAAATTGCTGAAAATTAATATGTATTTTTAATTCTATTATTCCTTTCTTTTTAATAAATAGAATTAAGTATTCTACTAATAATATTAATAGTCTAATATATCTTTTTTTAAATTTTTTTTAATATATTTTTTCAGAGCTTCTTCTTTATTCTTTAATACTAAATAAATTTTCTAAGATATTAATTCTTTTTCTTTTTTAAATAGAATAGTATAATTTTATTTACTATATTTAAATAAGATTTTATATATTTTATTAAATAAATCTTTAAATTATTTATATTTTTTTAATAATATAGTATTTATACTGTTTATAAATTATTATTTTATTTTTTTAAAAATTTTTTAACTTTATTTAAAAGATCTGATATTATAATCTTTAATTTTATTAATAATTATTCTAATTTTTTTTATAATTTTAATAATAATCTTCAGATTTTTTTTATTTCTGAGATTTTAATAGTCTGAGTTTTTTTATAATTATATTTTATCAGTTATAATTGTTTTCTGTTCTAATAGATCTTTGAATTATATCTTTTTAATTATAAGATTTTTAAAATAATATTATTCTATTCTAATTTTATAATATCAAAATTAATTATTTCAAAGTACTGATTAATAATTATAAATAATCATCTTATTTTTTTAGTAATTTTATTTTTTATGAGTTTTTTTCTATTAAATCTAATTAATAGTATAAATATAGATTTTTATTATTTTATTATTCTTAGTTTTTTTTGTATTTAAAGATTTATATAGTTCTTTATTATTTTTAAATCTATTATAATCTATATTTATTATTTTAAAATATCAGTTTTGATTTTAAGATATTATTTATGCACTGTGGTTTTAATTTTTTTTTTAATATTATAATTTTTTATAACAATTTCTTAATTTTTTTATTAATATCTATCAAGTTTTTTTTATTTAATTTTTAAATTTTTATATTATTTTTAAATATTATTTTTTATTTAATTCTTTATTTAGGTTTATTAGATGTTTAGATATTTTATATACTTTTAATCTTTGTTTACTGTTTTATTTTCTTAAATATAATAATATATTTTTTAATAAATTATCTTTATTTATTTTTTAACTATTTACAGTAATTTAATCTTATATTTTTTAATAATTTTAAAAAATATTTATTTTTTTATTTAGTTTTTAGATATATACTGTATTAATTATTATTATAAAAACGAAATATAATAGATTTATACTTTAAATACTTAGAGTTATTATATAATTCTATATATTCTAATTTACATTTATAATTTATTTTAAATCTAATATCTTTTTATTTATTATTAATAAAGATTTTTTTAATTTATTTTTTTTAAGCATTTTCATATTAATTTTTGATATTATCTATCTTTTCTAATTTTTAAAATTATTTTAAATGCTTATTTTTTAAATTCTATATTTAATTTTGTATTTTAATTTTTTTAATTCTTAGATTTTATATCTTATTTATTATAAATATTATAATATTCTTTTATTTTATATAGATTTTTATTTTATATAGATTTTTATTTTCTGAATGATTTATATTTTTATAGATTATTTAATTATTATTATAATATATTTCTTTATTAATATTATTATTATAAATTGCTTTGATTTATTTTTTTATTAAATTTTTATATTTTCTCTTAAAGTGTTTTATTTTTTTATAATTATAATATTTAATCTTATTAATTTATTTTTTTTTTATTATTTTTTATTTCTGCTGTAGTGTTTAGTTTTATAAATATTAATTTATAAACATTATATTATTAAGTTTTTTAATTAATTTATTATTATTAATATTGTATTAATAATCTTTATATACTTTAAAATTTTTTTTCTATTTTTTATTTATATAGTCTGTTATCTATTTATATTATTATCTTAATTATATTAAGATATATTTTAGATTTTTTAAATATCTTAGTAATTTTATTTTTTATTTTAATTTTTAATTTTTAATATATACTGTTGGCTAGTGTCTTATTATTTTATTTAAAATATAAATTAATTTATTGATATTTAATATAATATTTTAATACAGATATTATTTATTATAATTTTATAAGTTATATTATAGTATAATTTTTTTTATTAATTTCTTTAAATATTGATTTAAGTTTTTTTATAAAATTTAAGTATATTTAGAATATTTTAATAATCTTATTATCTTTTTTATTTTTAATTTTTTTAAATTATGTTTTTAGATATAATTTAAACTATATTAAGATTTTTTTTTTAAAAAAATAATTATTACAAGAATTTTATCTATTTTAATTTCAATATTTAAAAAATTAATTAAAAAATATAGATTTATTTATATTAAAAAAATTATAGTATTCTGTATTCTTTTTTAAATAATATTAATTTATTAATCTTAAATCTTTTATTTTTTTTACAGATTATCTGAGTTTTAAATTAACTAATATATATTATTAGTTTTTAAATAATCCGAGCTGATAATTACATTAATATATTAATAGTATTAATTATTATTATTATATTATTATTCACTATATTAATTTTTTTTTAAATAATATTTTTTTAAATAAGTAATAATCTTTTTTTATTTAATAATATTTTATTTTTAGTATATTCTAGAGTTAAGATAATAGTTTTTTTATTATAGATTTAGATTTATTTTAATTAAATAATATTATATTAAGATCTATTAAATTTTATTAAACTATATAAAAATTTCTTTAAAGTATTTAATTAATAATATTAGAATAAATAAAATAATAATAATTAAATAAATATTTAAAAATTTTAAATATAATTAAAATAGAAAAGATTTTTTATATAATCTAATATTTATATAAATTTAATTATTTTATTAATTTTTACTATTGTATTTAAGTGACTTATATTAAAAAGTTATATAAAATTAAATATATAATAGCAAATAAATATTTTTATATAGATTATATCTTTTATATTTCTGTTTATACTTCAGTGTATATTCTAATATATATTTAATAATTATTTTTTTTATATATAATCTTTCTATATTTTATTGTTTTTTAAATTGTATACTGTTATGTATGTTGTTCATATCAGTTATAAATCTGTGTTTTTATTTAACTGTCTATGTGTCTGGTTATGATAATGACTGGTTATGATTATAAGATTTCTGCTGTGATGCTTTCCCATATAGTATTTGGTTTCTCTAGTGTCATGCAGGTTGATTTCGTAACACTAGTCTATAATACTACAGAATAAGTAATTATTAAAATAACATTATTCTTTATAAATTATAAAAGAGAGAAGACTATCAGAATAATTAAAATTTAAAAAATTAATAAATAATACAGCAGATAAATTTATTAATAGTATAAAAATATTATATTTTTATATATAAATAAAAATTATTAATTAAAATAAAATAAATAAAAGATATTATAACATAAAACATTTAAAAATATTAGATTTTTAAAAACAAAAGATATATCTTTTATAAAAAAAATTATAAATTATAAAATTAAATAATAAACTGGATTATCTATGAATTAGATTATTTAAAATTAATAAAAAAATAATAATATTAATTTTAAATTTAAATTATTAGATATAATAAAGATATATCTAATATTCTATATTTTATTATTTGAATCAGTATTATAGAATATTAAAATACTAAAAAATATTATTATTAAATAAAAAAAATGTAATAACTTAAAAAATATCTAAGAAATTATTAAAAATCTTATAAACATATAATAGATAATTAAAAATTTCTATATATTATAAAGAAATCCTAGGATATAAACTTATTATTTAAAAAAAATAATTTAAAATTAATAAATAATATTTTAATATCTAAGAATTATTTAAAAATAATATTTAATTATTATTTATAAAAAAAAATTAATAGCAGAATATTTTTAAAATCTTTTTTATTAAAAAGATTTATAATATTTAAATTATAATTTAATATTTTAAAGCTATATTTTTTAAGAAATTATTATTATTTAAAAAAATGATTTATCTTTATAAAAAAAATAATTTATTTTTTTTAAAATATCTTTTAATTTTTTATTAATCTTATTTTTAGTTTTTTAAAGATCAGATTATTCTTTTTTATTATAACATTATTTTTTATATTTTTAATTATAATAAATATATAATATATAATTATAATGTTTAATATCTATAATACATATTTTATTTTTAGATTTATAATATTTATAAGAATTCTTTATAAAAAAATTATTCTTTTAGATTTATTCAGACTGTGTGATATAATAAACAAGACAATCTTTTAAAAAAATTATATTAATATATTTTAAAATATTTATTAAAAAAGAAAATAAGATTATATAAAAAAAATCTAATAATAGAATATTTATAATTATAATCAGTTATTATTATATATAAATATATAGATAGAAAATTAAAAACACAGATTTATAATTAATATAATCAGAAATTATATAATTATATATAATTAAAAAAATATAAAAAATATAAAAAAATTATATATAATAAAAAAAATAATTATTAAATATATACTAACATCTATATTTAAATATAAAAAATATATAAAAAATATAATCTATATAAATATATTTATTTATTATTATATATTTAATTCTTTATAGCTTTTTAATATAAATTACTTAAATACTATAATAAAAATTAATAAAATATTCTAATCTATATAAATATCAGATTATATAAAATTTTTTTTTTATCTTAATTATTATTATTTATATTATTAATCTATTTAATCATTAAGTATTTTAAGGAATCTTTATATGGTTTGATCAAGTCTAATATATCTTGACACAACACTGTTGACTAAGGTGGATCCAGGTCCATGACACAGGAAGCTGCTATTTCTAATCTGGTAACAGCGCTGAGTTTTATTACTCCGCTTTAGGCCTGTTACGGTGCCGTCAAGGCGCTGTTAAGTTGTATATATAAGCAGAACGTAGGTCTTTCTGATTAGAAGAAGGCCAAGCGATTATTCTCGTATATTTCTATTATCTACTTTTCCAATTCTACTGTGTAACTCCCTAGCAATCGTTGCTGCAAGTGTTCTGTAGCTCATACCCTCATATCTGAACTATCGTTCAACCACCACCTTACATTAGAATTAAAAAAGATTTTTACAAAGTCTAGATTTATAATAAAATCAGACTCCTTCAGACACACAACAGAAGAATACAAGAACATTCAAGAACACATGTAAATTTACATACAAATCCAAGTAACCAATCACTACCACGGTGTGGAGGTTGCAACAGTGTCTGATATCTCAAAAAGGGACGGCAAGAGTTGAGAAGGAATGAGGATTCTCTTCGCCTGGTTTGTGTCGATTTAGCTGAATGTCTGCATCAATAATGCTGGGATCATGGTACATTCACTCAGAATAGAAAACAGCAGATGGCTTCGAGTCACAGTTTGTGTCCAGTTGAAGTAGATTTCATCCATGGACCAATAGTATCACCAGCTAAAGCTCTCGATCGGCCCCACCACCTTTTACTCCGCTCTCCAACTAATTTAGGTAATTTACCTTAATTATTGTCCTTGTTGCAACGTGACCTATTCTCTGTATACATTCTGGCAATCTGTGAAGTATTCATTTATTCTCGAGCTTTCTTTCTCCTATACCACAAGACTCGTTCTATTAAGTTGGACGAGCGTCTTTCACACACAATAAACAATACGCAACCGCATCTTCAAAAATGGTGGGTTCGAACGAAGGTCATGCTCGACGGTACCGTACTGAACAATTTACTGATTTGTATCCATCATGTTTCCTCAGGCCCAGACACCACGCCAGAAGAAAGCAAATGAGAAATTCGCAAAGCAAGAGGCTGCGAAAAGAGGCAAGCCTCCGACTGCCATTAAAAAGAGTACCAAACAGAAGTCTCCAGTATCCATTGGGTGGATCGGTATGTACAGAGGAGACAACCTTACAAACTGCACTGTCACTTTCATTGACCTTTTATTTTCTACTCCAGTACTTCTAGCGTTTGTCGTCTGCGGAGGATTGGCCTTTGAGCTTTTGCGCGTCGTCCCCGAAATATGGTCGGCAATCACATCGGTCTTCAAACGGTGATTTTCCGGCACGAAACCCGACCCAAACCTCCATACTCAAGGGACGAACGTCCTACGTCCTTGGGTATTTGCCATTCTCCTTGATCGCCGTCGGAATCAGCAGCTGATAATGGCCTTTGCCTCCATATGCAACTGGAACGTGGGAAACCGTTCAATCAGAGCTTTTCATTCTGTTATATACCCGTCTATTAGTTGACGACTACTGTACAAAGACTTTCATTGCCAATTCTTATGGACTGCTGAGACAGTATTCTTGCTTCATTCTATTGATTCACTCGTGATCTTCTTTTTCTTTTTCTTTTTGACCGCCTTCTTCTTGATGAGTTGGCCGTCGGATGGTAGACCCTGCACGTCCAACCGCTCGGAGCTTCGTTGCATTTCAAGTCGAACGCGTTCAATCTTTCGCATTGCCTCAATCATTTCCGGATCCTGTTCGTCCTTTGCCTGTTCAGCCCGTAGGCCACCAAGTACGGGTAAGCTTTGTGCTTCGTCGAGCGTTAAGTTTTGAAGGCCACTAGAATCGACCTGTAATAGACTTCGCCCGGAGGAAGACTTCGACTCAAGCATCTGTTTGGCCATGTTGGCTGAAGACGATCCATCGTAATCTATGGTCTCGTCGGCTGCGATGTGGAACTTTCCGACCTTGCTGCGTCGCGCACGATTGCTGGCGCCTGATGAATGCGAAGCCGTTGTCACGGCTTGAAGGTCAATGATGGGTATTGAATCAATGTCCAAATCTTCTTCATGCGCAATTTGATCTACTGGTTGTGACACTTTGTCCGTATCGGTGGACGTTTCTCCATTATAGCCAATGTAGAACGGGTCATCCCTGTTTCGTTCTCGGCGATTGATGCGTTCTTGACCCGAACTATATGCTTCATGGTAGGTATCTGCTTGATCGTAGACGACGCCGGTCTGGCTAACCACAGCCAATTCTTTCTGCAGAACCTGTGGCCCATTCGGCGTATGATAAAAAGCCTTGATATCCTTGTAAACTTCTGCCTCAGCCCACGTATCACGATCCTCGCCAGTGGCTGTCGGAATAGCCATAGAAATCGCTTGGTCTAGATCCAATCTTGTAGGAAGTGGAACCCGCTTTTGAGCTTCTATTGAAACAGAGTTCAGCTCCAGGCCCTTGAATAGCCCGGGGAGAATTTCGGAAACCAGGAACGGTAAATTGTCAGTCGTGTCAGATTGCAAAACATCCTTAACTAATCGAAGGAGTTCAAGGAACTCGGTTGCCCGCTCCTGCACGTCCAGAACTGGATGGTTTCCCAAGTCCTCCATGAAAGCGATCAACCGCGCAAGAGTGATGGAATATTGAGAACGACTGGACGCAGACCATGCGTGCTCAGAGTTGACCAACCGTAAAAAGACCTTTGGGATCGCCTGGAGATATGAAACAAGCACGGTCCCCGGTAGGATTTTATTGGCCGGGTTACTGAGGATGTTCAAAATGCGATCAGGGAACAACAAGCTTTGTGAGAACTCCCCAATCATCCAAGCAATTGGACCAAGAGCCCCGACGTAGGCGAATAAGGCGCCTTGGCAGATCTGCTGCATGTCGACCAAGAAGAGAAAGGACTCAACGGTCCTAGTAGCTTTTTCTCGTACTGCCCTCACTCGCACAGCCACACTTCGACATTCTGCACCTATTCTGGCTGCGAGATCCGCATCGGGAACATTATTCATGGAGTCATCACCAAGGTTACCACGTCGGCTCACATTAAGATGGGGCAAAAGCTTGAGTAACTTCTCCAACACTTCAATATACCAATCAAAGTCGACAATGTCAGCATAGTTTTCACGGGAACAAATATCCAAAATGCGAGTCGCAACGTCGATCTTATACTCAGCTGGCAGAATATTCTCTATTCTTCTTTGACTCGCCGAAGTCACATTTTCATTGTCATCTGTAACGCGCTCGCCTAAGATGTCGTCCGCTGTATTTTGTCGAGGTTGGCTGGTTAACAATTGTGTCAAGAGCCGGTTCACAATGTCCTGTAGGGTATCTGAAGTAGTCATTTGGACTGCAAGCTCGAGCGCCTGAAGTCGTATAGAGATGTCCGGATCATCTAAGCAATCCATGATTACATTTTGTTGCATGGCGACCAAATGAGGATGCGAGAGAACGATGCGATTGAAAGCGAGAAGCGCAACATATTTCACTTTAAACGAGGGGTATGTCAGATAGAGTCCTTCCAAACTTCCTCATTGCATATGATGATCACTTACGATTGGGATCCGTATCCATGACTACCATGCCTCTGAGCTTAGTCACACATAAGCTTGCAACCTCGTCCATTTCTTGTGTCCCCTCAGCCTCGGTAAGGATCCCCCCTTGTATGATACCATTAATGCACTCGTACAAAAGCGACATGGCAGTTGTGGATTGAATGATGTTGATCAAGGGTCTAAGTAATTTGCGAACCAGGCGAGGTTCCAGAGGTGTGAGAGTCGCAAACTATAGCAATCAGCGCGCCTCACAAGAAAAAGTTTACCGCGACAAAAACTCACCAACTTAATTATCTTGATTGCCATCCAGTTATTGCCACTGTCAACCAAGAGCTCAAAAAACCTCGGAGCCATGGGAAGAAAGTCATGGGGCCTTCTCCACCCCAGCTCACATATAACATTCATGGCAGCGGCTATCACGCTACTGTCTTCATTATCGTCCATCAGTCGCTCTTTGATTTTTGGCCAAGCTAGCCGAAGCGTTTCAGGGTAGACCAAAGCAAATCGGTAGAGTACTATCACGGTCTTTTTGCGAATCATGGGGTTCGAATGCGAGAGTCGTGGGAGGACATCGTTCAAGAGTGACATCGCGAGCGATGGAGTTACAATCTGCGGTAAAGTTGCGAGTGGTAATGATAGATTGACAACGGATGAAGAAACAATATCCTATTATGATTTATGATCTCTTAGTCAAAGCAACAAAATGCCGAACGGCGAACTCTGACGGAGTCTGAAGTACCAACCTTTTTCAAAAGATTCGTTGCCAACATGAGTACTTCTGTCTCAGTGCGGAAGCTTTGGGCTGCAGCTAAGTAGCCCACCCTTTTCTGCAGGTGTTTTGAAGAGGACATGACCTCGAGGACGTGGAAGGAAGCCCAAGACATGTCGTATCCGAACATTTCGAGGTAGATTAGCTTCAGAAGAGCAATCGCTTTCTTATCTATCCTATTGTCAGACCCATAGCGACCTTGAGAATGAATGAAGCGGGAGTATAAGGCGCACCCATGTCCGGAGACTTGATTTCTGACTTGCATTCCTTCAAGCTGTTGTGTATATACTCCGCCTCACTTCCCTTGTGACTGCGAAGACCTCTAATGAGGTCATAAAGGGATTTTTCGAACCTGTTCGAGCTTTGTTAATGATTGAAGATGAATGGAAAGTTCCCTGCGAAACATACATTGTGATGGTATAATCTGGCTTTCATCGGGATGGGCAGATGAAGCAAAGGCTTTTGTATCTAGCGACACAGCAACACAGCTTCACACCCCCCACCACAGCGCTCGAGAGTGACGTGGGTTTTGGCTTTTGCTTGCTATTGATGCATAGAACTGAAGCGCATTTTCCATGAGATTAAGAAGCAAATCTAAGCTTCATAACTACTTGTGTAGTCCATTAAATGTCAACAGGGACTGTCGTGGTAATCATGTTGTGTATGGATTGTAAGTTGAGTGTCTCCGGGGATGCGGAGATGCTTCTTTCCTCGGACGGGATGCTCGTCATTTTATTCTGCCACCGCCCCAAAGGATACCCTACCCTACCCTAGTTGACACTCTTTGACCATCGCATCTTCAAAGTATCTAAACCTGGAGGAAAGAATGTACCCCATCGCTGCTGTCTGTTCGAGGTTTTGTGTGTCAAAATAAACCACAAGAAAGATATAAGGAAAAAACATCAGATTCAAGCAGCTATGGTCACTACTCAAGCAGACATTGAGCGAGGTCTGCAATTATCAAATCATGCAGCCGCCCTTCAGCTTACTCGACAGGCGTCCACCTTGTTAACAAATTCTCGATCGTCTTCAATACTACCGCTCGGCGCGAGCGAGGATACAGAGCAATGGCTAAGATACGAGCAGCTAATGTTCATCTTCCTACGCACCGGTGATGACAAGTCAGCCCATCTCTGCCTCGATCGTCTCACCGCACGGTTCGGTCCAGCCAACGAACGGGTTATGGGGTTACGCGGCCTTTACCAAGAAGCAACTGCGAAAGACACAACTGCTCTCAATGCGATCTTGAAAGATTATAATAAAATCCTGTCAGAAAATGCGGTCAATGTGGTCAGTGACGATGGTTGATTGAGCTCTGCGGTTTGTGTCAGTTGAAAAGCTAAAACCCGTTTTTACGTCGCAGCCTATTTTGAAGCGCCGCATCGCGCTTCTGCGTTCGATGGACAAATACGAAGAAGCCGTCTCGGCGGCAGTGGATTACTTAGAGGCTTTTCCTACGGATGCTGAGGCATGGTGTGAACTGGCGGATATATACCAAGCTCATGGACTGAGTGCGCAGGCAGTATTCAGTCTCGAAGAAGCACTTCTTATTACCCCCAATGCATGGAATGCAAGTTGTTCCTATACCCTAAAAGGAAATGCAAGGAAAATACGCTGACACCAAACTACAGCTTCATGCGAGACTTGGGGAAGTTCTTTACGTATCGGCCATGGCCGCTGACCGCAGCAGCTCCGCTTTACAAGCTTTGACAAGATCGAATAAACATTTCTTGCGCAGTCTTGAGCTCTGCGATGATTATGTGAGAGGGCTTTACGGTCTCATCACGGTACGTCTGGTCTCTGAAACACTGTATTCAATTTCAACGCCCGATCTGCAGAAGTGAGAAAAAATGTATTAGGCATTTGCTGACAGGTGACGACCTAATGCTCAGACTACCTCAGAAATCATCAAGCGCATACAAGGCGGAGCCGAGCAGAATTTGGGATTCGATTTACCATCTGTGAAGACGTTGGAAGAATTGAAGACTATGGCGAAACAGAAAGCTGAGAAGCTCACACAAGCCCAACAATTGGGCTCTGGGCAGCCGGAAGGGTTGGCCGCTTTACAACAGTTGATACAGCAGAGTTAGGCTGTAGAGAACTTAGCACTTTTGTATCAGTTTAATGGATCCGGCGCTACAGCGACGAACGTTTTTCTGCCTTCCTGATCTCGACGTAGGACTTTTGGGCTGCATCGGACATTTGACAGCACCGGACCTGAACCTGAACTGGTGGTAAACATAATTAACTACTTAACTAAAAGACTTGATTACATAATTCTCGGACGTCTCTGCAGGTTTGCCTTTGCTCGTGTAACGCGCCAATCCACCAGTATCAGAGCAAAATCACCAGCCAGACTAGTAGATCTTTGATTTCCTGAGCCGCGCCTGATTGTCTAGCTTGCCAGGACGTGGATAGAGCGAGGTTGCACAAAGCCCGACCGCTTTCTCGAATGTCAGATTTTTTTTAGCACACCCAGCCAGCCAGCCCATCATTTACGGACGGACAAGGGCTTTCGTAAAGTCGGCATTTGCTGTGTGACTCAGAGAATTGGACTCCATTGTGCTTGGGCAGGGGATTCATTTGGTGTCATTCTTGCCTTATCCCGGGTGCCTTCACAAGCGAACGCTGCTGCTCTCTTCGTAAGGCTGCGCGTGGGAAAGCGGCTTAAGTCTTGTGCATCGAAATTCGGCGCGTAGATCGACAGATTTTGTTCAATGGCTTGAGGCATCTCCAGCCCGAATGGCCAATTCTAGCCAAGTGGGCTGCATCGGGCAGCCATGGGCAAGGAACCAACTACGTCCTGACTAGTCTGGGTCACGAAGCATCCAATTGCCGTAATTTATATGCAAGGATCTTTTCGAGATTCGAGATTCGAGATTCGAGATGATGAGCCGATTCAAGCATGAAGTTACCTGTCCATTTCTATTTGTGGATTGAATTGTCAAAAACGATGCATGCGCCTCGGAACAAAATAGCGGGTTCCTTCATCGGGTCCTGCGGCATCTAGCTGGCGAAGATCAAAGGACGATGGGCTGAGTTGTATGTTATATAACATACATTGTACAAGTTCGGCATCAATGTATATTATGGTAAGATTTAGCGCTGATTCAATCACTAGCGAAGATGTTCAGAAATTATAAAGAATGAGGATATACGGAGAAGGAAAAGACAAAGAGAAGAAGAGAAGATGATGATGATCTCTGGAATGTACATGTATGTCTAGACCGTACTGAATACATGTAAGTAATGTAACGTACTGTCACGGTAATCACGAGCAGCACCGAGAGTAGTGCAATGTATCGACATATCTTAGAGATGATCTGTGTATTGGTGTTACACACTAGACCTAATATAGACTAGTCTCTGATGTTCCAGATCGACCCCCTCCTTCTGTTCTTCTGTTGTTGTTTGTGCCCACCGCCAGCGCCAGCCAGAGTCAGTCAGTCAGCGTGCCCAACTGCTTCAGGCACAGTCACTTAGTCACTTAGTCAGTCGCTCTGGGGCTCACTTAACTAACTTACAGGTATTCTCGTTTCTTCTTTTTCTTCTTCTTCTTCTTCTTCCTCTTCTTCCTCTTCTTCTTCTTCTTCACTATTCCCTCTTCTCACTATTCTCTACCCTCCCTGTACCTGGATATCTCGATCCTCTGCTATCCGAAGACTACAACTAGTCATTGTCGAGACTCTAGCCTTTCAACTTAAACTACTATACATAATATTTATTATGCACCTTGCGAGCTGCCATTCACCGATCAGATATCTCAGTCTCCCCTCAGCGGCTCCCACCAAACAGTCCCTCTTGCGTAAACCAGAGTCACTCCGGGCTCACCTTCTCATCCTGTGAGATCACCCACTGCCTGGTCCTGTCTATATACGAAGTTCTCACCGCTCGTTGTGAACCTCAGTTTGACAACCCAATTCCATTGTTATATGTCGTCTCGTCTCCAAACTTTACTCGATGCCGTGAGTTGCCATGATCAAGTCGCGTTCAAGGTATCCTGCTAAAGCCTCATTGGGGCGGGGCCAAAGGCTCGACATTGATATCGAAGGAGACCTATCCGACTCCGAACAGTCGTATGCCTCGGAAGACGAGGACTCTTCTGCCGTGGATGTTTCCCCCCCTTCTGCCACAGGCAGTCTGCGAGACTGGAACCATGTCCCTCACCCTCACCTTGCTTATCCAGAAGAGGTAGGACCGCCCGAGGTCGCTTCTCGTCAGCGCTCTTCGTATCACAGCCGTGATCGCGGTAGTCTACCTGCCTCGCGCTCCAGATCTCGTCACCATTATCCACGGAGAGCTCATCCACAAAGAGAGGCCTTCCAACAAAGGGCCGCGCGCCGCCAGCCTTCTCCTGAGTCTCCCAGCAGCGAAGAATCAGCCGACGATCTCGAAGAGTACCAGCCTCGACGGGCCGGTAGAAGGCCTTGGCCTGCTACAGGCGCCGCAGCTGTCGGAGGCTACGCCCAAAGTGCATCATCAGGCCAAGCACCTAATGGGTTTCCGGGTGGCGTGGCCGGACATCCCCATTATCCTCATCCTGGGGCGGTGATTCCCCCGTCAGACCAACTAGTACGATTCGGCCCTCTACCTCACATTGGGCGCTCAAATCATTTTGGAAACACTTCTCCCCCTTTCGGTTACGGTGGCTCTCACTATCCTCCATCTCACCCTGCAGGAGCCATACCGCCGTTCTTTGGTCACGATCCGGTTCCCGGTCATCATGGCTCGCACCCTTCTCACATGCCACCCCAATCCCGCGATCGAAGTCGCGCACAGAGCCCGCCAGAAATGCCACCGCATTCCCATATGGTGCAACCTCACGGGGCCCCCCCTTTTGGCGCTCCTCCGTTCCCCGGTCCCGATTTGATTCCCTATGGTGCAAATCCGTATCTACCTTTCAACCCGAATTTCCCACCGATACCTCCAGGGATGCTTGCCCATCCGCTTTACAACCCAATTCCTCACCAGCCTGAGTCTCCTTCGTCGGGTGCTTCACACTCAGATACTGCAAAAGACGATGCTATTGCTCAATTGAGACAATTAATAATGGAAGAGCGTGAAGAGAGAGAGAAACGGGACGCAGACCGGGAGCGAGCCATTCGTCAAGCGGCGGCTGATAAGGAGGAGGCCGAAAAGAGAGCGGCGGCGGAAAAGAAGATTGCAGATGAAGCGGCGGCAGCTGCGAGAGCAGCAGCTTTAGCAGAGGCCGAGGCCAAGGCGGTCGAAGCGGCCGCAGCAGCTCAAAAGGCTGCTGAAGAGTTAGCTGCTGCGGCAGCTGCAGATGCTAAGAAAGCTGCCGAAGAAGCCGCAGCCGCAGCAGCTGAAGAGGCCAAAAAGGCCGCGGACGAAGCAGCGGCCGAAGCAGTGAAAAAGGCGGCCGAAGAAGCGACAATCGCCGCATCCCAAAAGCCTCCACCAGAAAAGAAGAAACCCATCAAATTCAAGGACGCTTTGGGAAGAAAGTTCAACTTCCCATTCCATCTATGTTCCACATGGCAGGTACGTATTCGTCAATGCCAGAAATTTCCTTGCTTACTCGGACGACTAATCTTGTTATGATACCAGGGTGTTGAGGAGCTTATTCGACAAGCCTTCCTGCACGTCGAAGTTTATGGTCCTCTTGTCGCCGAGGGGCGCTACGACTTGGTGGGACCAAGCGGAGATATCATCTTGCCGCAGGTTTGGGAGACTACTGTTGAGCCAGATTGGAATATAACAATGCACATGTGGCCAATACCGGAGAAACCTGCAGAGCCCGAACCCGCTCCGGAGCCAGAAGCTGCAGCTCCAGCCCCCGCAGCAGATGCTAAGAAGAAAGACCCTGCAGGTACGTTGATTCTCTACATTACGCCATCCATTGCGGAAATTATGTCTAACATTTACTTAATAGCTCCTGCAGCCAAAAAACCCAAAGCCAGAGCCGAAGCCGGTTCGTTCGCATTGTGGATGATGGGCAACAATCGGCCTAAACCGAAACAGCCTTTAAAAGCGTAAAAAAAGCCTGATCTTATACAGTGGCAAGACAATTAGAGTCTAAGGGAATTGCGCTTGTGAATTATCGATGACAGACAACGCTCTTTCTTGGACTAGATCGGTGACGAGCCAAGGGTGTCCGCCATTCTGATGGCTTCGCTAACCGTCTTACTCAGCCCGTCCGGCGAATGAGAAACTTGCTTGCGATGTTTCGCAGTCAGTCAGTATAGTGTCAGGGTGGCATGGCTTTTCCTCTCGAAGCCTCGGGATTGGTTTCTCATGTCTCATGTCTTATGTCTTATGTCGCATATTTTTTTTTCTTCTTTCTTATTTTGTTGTTAGCCTTCTCATTTGTTTTCTCTTGTTGCTGTCTTTGTTCAATACTGTGGGAAAAGCATTTGGTGAAGCATTGCGCGGTCGTCATGTAGTTTGATAGCGGGATAGCTAGGCGTGTTTTTCGGGTTTTGTTTCGTTTTGTTACGTTTGGATTTGTGATTCTTATTTCCACTTGGTGACGTTTGGGCCGCGCGATACCCCTTGCCCTTTTGACGGTCATGATAGACGATTGAAATGAGATCTTCTTTTTATGTCTTGCTTATGTGTGTGTCATACCTGATAATCTATTCATTGGAATACCATTTGTTTCTTTCCCAGCTAAGCCTGAGTGTAGTCATGTAGAATCTCATTTCTTTAATCTTGATTTCATTCATTGTAATTCATCCATCATGTCCTCGTCAAGATCAAAATGCTGATCTCTCATCCTCCCAGTAATCCCAGCAGTGTCCTTGGATAACGGGTCATTTCGTTTCTGATTTTTGCGCAAATGGTTAATATAACCTTTGCTGAACTCTAGTTTCCTGTCGCTGGCCTGGATGTGGTCTATAAGCAACTCTAATTTCTGATGTTGTGACTGCAATTGTTCCTGCAAGGCTGTTTCCAGGTCGACGGTCATTGTGGGCTGATCATCTAAGAATCGCAGCATGGAGGCATTTGGGTCTTTGGACAGGTGAATGAGTGACGTCGAGAAGCCCTCTTGGACTGCCAGTGACACCATAAATCGCTCGGTATCTCCTACCTCCATACTACTCGACAGAGCTCGTCGCGAGACGTCTATTGTAGTGACTGCGGCGAAAGTGGAGCCTAAATTCCGCACTGCCTTCTTGCGAAAAGCCAGTAGTACTTGCTGCACGAGGCCGCTGTTTTTATCCTATGAACATTGTATATTAGCTGCGCCAATTTGAACATTGATACAAAAATCTCGTGCTCACCTTGTTCCATATTTCTTGCCCAGCCTGTGCTTCACCACTCAAGGTTTCCCACTTCCCAGACGCAAATGCAGTTGCCAATGAATCATACGGTCGTGCAAGAGCTCTGTATGTCTTGGCTGCAAGAGGCGAGGTGATTTTGGGTAAGTTCTCAGTCTTTCAATCACAAGATTAGTCGGATTCACCTCATTGCAAAATGATAGACGTCAAGTACCGTTCCATTTTCAATCAAGTTCACTAATACCCATTTCTTGTAAGCCTCCACCATGATCAGACTCACGGCATTGACCACAGGAAAAGATATCACAATTCCCAGGAAATGGTGTGCCTTGCTCCACTCCTTCAATGCCATGTAAATCATTCCGCCGTAGAGAAAGTATTGTAGATACTCTACATACGTGACACTCATCGGCGGCTCGAAGAGAGATGTATTGTTACTGGCACTTTCGTCTAATTCGAGGAGCCGATCTGTTTTGCTGGGTATTGCGAAAATCCGACGATCAAGGACGGGCAAAGCAACTTTGTATGCCTTTGCCAATAAACATAAGCGAGTTAAGTAGACATGGGCAATGGTGAGTGTGGCGCCAGTCGGGTCTAATCGTAAGATGGAGTCTCTAATAGGACGAATCGCGAGAAATGGCTGGACAGGTCATTCATCAGCTTCATAGTAAATAAAATACACGTATGAGGAGGTCCGAACCTTTTGTGCGTTCTCTGCTGCACTGGCTATATATTCTAACAAGCCGCGCCATTCGCTCGGCGCATACCTAATCTGAAGACGGTCGAATTTTTCGAGTAGCAACAATGCACTAGAGTAAAGCATGCCGCCGGGTCCAGCATGGTCTAAATCTGTAATATGTGCCTTAGACGATGCCGTTCGCGGGTTGACGATGTCGAGTACAAGGAGATAGGCTAGCGAGTGGGTTGAAGGATCAAGAAGCTGCAGCAATCAGCTAGTTGCACACGTGTTGGATACCAAGCTTTGAAATCCTTCCTTACTTCTAAAATATGCCGTGCCTTCTCCGTACCATCTATTGACTTGTGAAGGATTCTGCGGGTGAACGAGTAATAGTTCAAAGCGAGTGTTTCATGGTTCTCGTGCGAGGATGTGTCGGTTGGAGTTGGGAAAGAGCGTAGCTTCTGAAGCACATCTTCCATATTTGTTCTTGGTCTTCTGCGTATCTTTTGACTCTAGCAAGAGGGATAAGAGCAGAGCATGAGCTTTTGCCGAGTCAAAAGAGCCAGTAAACGCGTCGATACTAACAGGGTAGACGTAAGTTCTGGATGAGGGAGATAGAAGAAGGGTTGTTTTGTTTAGATGGACTTTTGTTGGAGTTGGAGAAGATATGCGTCACTGATAGCGGACTGTCGTTCGCCGCCTGCCTCTTCTGGACAGACCCTTGACCATACCCCGCTGAATCTGCCTCCTGCCAAAATAAAAATTATTTGATCAGATCGACAGATTTTTATATTTATTTTCTGGTCTGCTTACTTCGCGATTATATACAGTCTCACTCTCCGAAATTCCTACGAAAATCACGATATTGCTGTTCCCCCCCTGTTACATGGAAGGTATTACTGAAAGCCGGTCTTCGTATTGACAGTGTTGAGTCATCTCTGTCCGTGATCCACCTGGCTCCTCCGAGACCGCTGGAGTAAATACTTCTACATTTCAATCCACCTGGAAATTCCTTTGTTGATTGAAAAAGACCTGCAACACCTTGACGGATCCCTAATTTGATAAGATTCATTGTATACTTCATTGTCGATATCATTTCCCTCCGTGCACTCAAGTCGCCATGTCTCTGACAGAATCATCCGCCTCCGAGATCGCACAGAGCGCATCCATTGCGTCTCGCCGACTCGCTACAGTCTCAAACGAAGCCCGGAATTTCGCCTTGACAACTTTGCACGATGCGCTGCTTGAGAAACGGCAATTTATCCTACAAGCAAATGAAAAAGATGTAGCCCTGGCAACTCGAGCTGCAGCCAACGGCGAGCTGTCTCAAAGTGTCTTGAAACGTCTGGATCTATCAAGGCCCGGAAAGTACGACGACATGCTCAGTGGTATATTGAACGTGAGAGACTTGGAAGACCCTGGTATATACATTCCGAGAGTTATATGAAGCTGCGACAGCAACAAGCTAACTTTCTGTGGTTTAGTCGGTAGAGTAACGATGCAGACACTTCTGGACGATGGACTCATCCTAGAACGCGTGACTTGCCCCTTGGGAACACTGCTTATAATATTCGAAGCTCGTCCAGAGGTCATTGCCAACATCGCTGCTCTAGCTATAAAGTCCGGCAACGCTGCTATTCTCAAAGGTGGAAAGGAGTCTACCGAGTCATTCATTGCCATATCCGAAGTCATTTCAGCCGCGTTATCAAAAACCGAAATCCCAATTCCGGCCATTCAGCTTGTCAAGACCCGTGATATTGTGTCCTCTTTGCTCTCACAAGATACTCTGATAGATTTGGTTATTCCACGGGGATCGAATGAGCTTGTAAGATATGTGAAGGACAATACAAAAATACCCGTGCTTGGTCATGCAGACGGTCTCTGCTCTGCTTACGTTCACTCCGACGCCGATGTATCGACCGCCATTAAAGTCATAGTCGATTCAAAGACCGATTACCCTGCCGCCTGCAATGCTCTTGAGACCCTTCTTGTACATGAAGATGCCCTTCTGAATGTTCTCCCGGCTGTTGCCGAGGCCCTGCTTGCAAAGGGGGTTTCACTTCGCTGCGATCCAGCATCAAAAGCTGCATTGACAAAAGCCCTGCCGTCCACACAATCATCGTTCCTACAGGATGCCGTTGAACAAGACTTCAATACAGAATTCCTAGACCTGGTTCTCGCCATAAAGACGGTTCCGAAGCAATCGTCAGAATCGGCCACTGTTCATGCAGCGATTGCTCACATCAACGCACACTCTTCGAAGCACACCGACATTGTCCTTACTGCCTCCAAGGAGGTTGCGGATGCCTTCATGGCTGGTGTCGATAGTGCGGGTGTCTATTGGAATGCTTCCACGCGATTCGCCGACGGTATGCGGTACGGATTTGGTACCGAAGTTGGAATCAGTACGAACAAGATTCACACGAGGGGGCCTGTCGGACTGGAAGGGTTAACCATTTACAAATATCTTATCAGAGGCGAGGGTCACATTGCAGCAGACTACAGTGGGAATGGGGGCAAAAAATGGAAACATCAGCGGCTCGAAATTTAAAAGAATAGATAGGGTTGGGCAATTCGTTGTTTTAAAAAACGTCGTTAAATTTTAGCGAAGAAAAGAACACTGCAGGTTAAAAAAGACAATTGCACAAAATAGTCATATTGAACTTGTGCACCATGATAACAGTCCCTTCTCACTAATTGTGCATTTTTGTAAAAATTTGCAGACCACAAATAAATGCTGTCGCAATCTACCCAAGAGCGTTCCGTCTGCATTGATTGCATATGAATGTAGGCATGATGATTTGGGTGATTTTGTGTCTGCCATTGTCCGAGCAGCCCCTCTACCAAAGCTTCGTTCCTCAGACCTTGAAACCGCGAGATCGTCTCCGACCACGAGCACGTTCGAACTTGCGACCCTTGCTTCGCACGTAGGGTTTCTTCAAGTAGATTTTCGTTAGCAATTTGGATTACGAGGCAAAGAATATATGACCACCGCCGGGTTTCACGAACCTTGTGACTGTGAGGGCCCATGCCGAAGTGTTTGACGGCTTCCCGAGCGTTTTTGGGTCCACGGAGCAAGAGAGTGTTGGATCCAGTGGGGGCACGAAGAGCGAGCTGGTCCAGAGTGAGAACTTCACCACCGGCCTTTTCAATGCGGGCACGAGCAGTAGCAGTGAAGCGGAGGGCGGCAACAGAGAGCTTGGGGACGGTCAACATGCGGTTGTCGTCGGTGACAGTTCCAACAATGACGACGGTCTTTCCCTTCTGTTCCTCATTGACGTTGGAAACGATGCGAGACAAGCTGACGGGAGGTCGGTTCGTGCGGGACATGAAAAGGCGTCGGAGGACAACCTTGTTGAAGTTGGCATCGGTACGACCTGTAAGTAGAATATTCGAAATTAATCTCGGTGTTCTTTTTAGTCGCTCCCGCGTGTCTCTCAGATTTTTTTTTTTTCTTTTCCTCTTCATTTGCGGCCTCCAATCCTCCTTCCATTGATTTTTCTTTTTAAACGACGTATATCAGGGGACACGTACGGGCCAAGAATCGGTAAAGCTTCACCAAGAGCTGAAGATAGACGTTCTCGCTCTTGGGCGCCTTTCGGTGCGTGTTACGCACATGGTGACGATCCAAATCGATACCTGTACCAGACAGTCAATTACCCGGGCCATGATCACGACAAATAATGACTCTTGTCATCAATAACCACAAAAGAATGGAACGATTCATCCAAAGTACATACCCATGGCT
Source organism: Talaromyces borbonicus (assembly GCA_002916415.1). Taxonomy (NCBI): domain Eukaryota; kingdom Fungi; phylum Ascomycota; class Eurotiomycetes; order Eurotiales; family Trichocomaceae; genus Talaromyces; species Talaromyces borbonicus. Next base: position 491,415 of record NBSA01000026.1, on the reverse strand, counting down.
GCTGATGTGCGGTGTTGGCGTTCGAGGATGGTATCTGCCGCACGTCGAGAAATTGATGAGATTCTTCTGTCGCTTCATCAAATTCCAGATTGAACGGCGCTCGGGTTTGTGTGGGCTGAGCCCTACGCTAGTACGGATTCGGACGACAAATTTGCCTGGAAAATCAGAGCCGAAGCCAATCCGCGCTAGTCGACTTTTGGAATAGCCTTGGCCTTGGCTTGGGCGTGACATGATTGGTTCCTGGTTTATTATCGCTTACTTAATCCTTTCTACTGCTTTTTTTTTTCCCTCCATTAACTAACTACAACTTGAGTACTCTTTGTATCATTTAGTATTTGCTATGGATACATCAAGTCACAAAATGACAGTTCATCTCGCTTGGAAATTCAAATTAAAGTCGCTATTCAAAACTGCAAATCAACTTGTGGCAGACCCATGTCTATTTCCAAGTCCACAGAGCCACTAAATGGTACACAGGAAGCGTCATTGTTCTAGAAAAACATGCCTTTTTTAATTAATCTCTTTAGACAAACATACATTAGTGTATCTCTAATCTTCACTCTTCTTTTAATCTTCCTTCAATCCGAGAAGTAGATCGCGTGTGATTTCGAAGCTGAGCCAGCTACTGGCCATGCTTGGTGCCACTTTTAGCAAATTAGGAACAATGCCTTTGTACAAACCTTGAATGCCTTCTTGAGCGACGATAACTTTGACGGCATCTAGTATGGACGTATATTGGTAGCCAATACCCGTCATAGTGTTGATTTGGAATCTCCGGCGGAGGACGTCACTGCATAATGATGTTAGTAAAGTGATAGAAACGCGGTAGATTATAACGCAGACTCACAAAGGATATGTACAGGTTTGCGCAACAGCTCCGGAAATTGCGCCAGCAAGTAATTTTCGTGCCGGGCTGGGATTCTTTTCTCCCTCAGGCGTGAGGTAGACGCGGACGGATTCGTATACCATAAAGTTCAGCCCGACCTGCCATTGTAAGCTGGATTCAAAGTGGTGCTGTCGCTTGAAGCGAGATGATCTGACTCACGTATGGTGCTACCCCGGCCACTGTCGGAATGATTCCGCGATAAAGGGCGAGCACACCCCCCTCATTTTTATACATCATGACCATGGTCTCGTACATACCAGGCAGCTTTTCGCCGGCTTTTCGCTGACCCAACTCTGCAAAAGAAGCGGACTGTATCGACAGTCTGGTACGAACTATGTCGAGAGGATACGTGACTGTGACGGAGGTAATGCCGGCCAATGCACCGCAGAAAAGTCGTCGTAAGGGACTGAGATCTGCACCAGGCGTCGGCTCTATAAACTAGAGTAATTGTTAGAACCAGAGAGACAGAATGTCGTGATAATCTCGATAGAAAAAAAAAATTACCCGTTTGTAGAAATTGTAGCTACCAAATTGTACCGCGGAGTATGGGATGATTCGAATACAATTGGTACCATTACCGCGCATGAAGCCTGCCCATCCCTCTTCTTTCTTCATCTTGACCAATGCTTTCCATATCGACAATCTATATTCCTCTCTGCCAACACTCTGGATTTGAAGCAAGATTTTTAATCGCTCGAGTGGTGATACGATTGTTCTCGAGACGGCGCCAGCCACACCGCCCGCGATGAAAGCTGCAACAACAGGTTCTGAAAGACTGTTCTTCGTCTTTTGCAAGAAAGGCGACGTGACAGGTTTCTGTACTTCTGTATTAGAGGACATGGAAAAAATCGTGTCATGCAAAAGAAGACCAGTAGTATTCTGTATATAAATTCAAAAAAGAAGAAGAAAACTCACCGTGGCATATTCACTTGCCAATGTAGGTAGATGCGCAGTTTCTTCAAGATTATCGCCCTTGCTTCCTAGCTTGTCGCCGTGGGCTGGATCTCGTCGATCGAGGCTCATTGTGCGGAACTGAGAGCCGACTCCCTCAGAGCGACGGCACTCTGCTTGGAGCCCAGCAGAAATGCAACCTCCGACGAGCAGATCAGTGTCGACCGATTGGCAACGGGGATAAAATCGAACGAGTGCGGCGAAATGATCCTTGTTTATTGCCGCAGATTGCGAACGCAAAAAGTTTTCGAGTAGGCTGCTAGTTGGATCTTTTCGCTGCTGCCGCCGGCCATGAATGGATATAGAAATTATGCTGAAGCATGTAATCGACTGTCGAATGTTCTAACGAAACATATTTTAAAATTGCTCGACAAAGATGCAGTGTAGCGTGTGCCTTATAGCGTATACCTCGGAAGCCAGTCGCTCTTATTGTCAAGTTAAGGCGAGGGCGGCAAGTTGACTCGTGAGGTGGGCCTTATGGTTATTGGGTCCGTCAGGTAGAGAGGAATAGCTGGGACTCCAAGGAAAGATAAAATATTGAACCCTTGCCAATGCGATTTGATATATCTCGGGGACTCCTGACAGGCGACAAGAAGGAGATGTCAGGAAACAAGAGTGATTGAGATTGCACAGAGTTGAGACACGGACGGAGGCAATTTTGTCGCCAGCCAGTCACTGCTTAACCAAGGTAATTATCGTTCTTACTGGCTCAGAAACAACTAATGACAAACAGCCGCGGGTTTCGTATTTGGTATTGTCATTCTGTTTCTAAAATTACGCTCCTGTCTCCTTCTGAGATTTAAAATACAGATTGCGAATTACAAGCGTAATCATCCTTCAGCCAAGAATAGTGACGCGGCGCTTGGCTGGCGGCTAATCAATTCGGCCTAGCGCCCTCGGGCTTAGCGCGGTCTTGCCAAAAAGCTCATTGTTCGAATTTGCTTCCGTCTTCGTCATTCTCTCCAAAATTTCTGCTCTTGTCCAACATCTTGCTCGAACAGCTATCCAGACCTGTGCATCAAACTTGGAGAAAGACACGATGTCCCGCTCCGGTGGAACTACTCTATACGTAACTGGCTTCGGCCACGGTACTCGAGCACGCGATCTCGCCTACGAATTCGAACGGTACGTCCCAAACCGCCGATGGTCCTCGACCACGACCTCCTCGATCCCTCCCATTACCTCCCCAAATCGTATCTATCGGCCAGACTTGTCCGGTTCAGAGATCGTTATATCGTTTAGAAGACGACCTCAATCGTCGCCTGCACCTCCTGCCCCCCCTGCTACAGTGCGATAGAAAACCTGACGACGCCGAATCACCCTGCTTACTCCCCACCCGCTTGACTTACTAAAATTCTTTTTTATCTTCAACTACTGCTATATGTCTCCAGTCGTGTCTCTCCGAGTATCAATGCACGAAATCTGTCTGACTTGGAATCTGCAGATATGGCCGACTTGTTCGATGTGATATCCCTGCGCCACGCACGGCCTCCAGTCGCCTGTGAGTATCTTCCATTTTATCTGCTCGTGGTTACTTTGCTCAAGGCTTTGTCTCTACAGGTTTGCCTTTGTGGAATATGAGAGTCGACGCGATGCAGATGACGCTTATCACGAGATGCATAACAAGCGCATTGGTCGTGATGACTTGTTAAAGATCGAGGTAAGTTGAGATGATTGACTTGATCTTATGGTTTTCATTCGAAAAATCTAAATGATTGTCTAGTGGGCTCGCACACCACCATCTGCGTCTTGGCGCTTTGATTCTGGTCGTGACCGTCGAAGAGATAGAACTCCTCCTCGTCGTGGACGCTCTCCATCTCCTCGACGTGGACGTGGTGACTACTCGCCTCGCAGGGATGACAGACGAGACAGAGACTACGACCGACGTGACCGTGACCGCGACCGTGACCGAGAGCGCGAGCGTGAGCGTGATCGATCTCGCAGCCCTGATGACCGTGATCGTGATCTCAAAGACGACCGCGATAGACATGATGATCGTGACCGCCGTGATGACGATCGCGAGAACGCTACCAACGGTGATGACAGAAAAGGTTTGTCTATTTCTATTATGTGATACGTCGCTTCTCCGGTGTATAAATTCGGTACTAATTGAACATCTAAAGCGCTGGATCCGTTGCCTTCCGGTCACGATGAGCTCGACACAGCCGAGTAAATCAATCGTGAAGATAGCACAAAAGTGATATTGAATGATTAGTAGGCGTCCCAGCTACTTCTGCTTCCTCGATAAGTCTCCTTGCTGTAGTGATTTCTCTGTGCGTGAAATGCTAGCATATGTTTACCCGGGGTCTTGAGAAGAAAATATTGAGCACCATGACGCCGCCGATGAATGGTAAACGGAGACATCCACCTCCTGGTCGTCCTGCTATCACGGTATCAAAAAACTCTTTCCTTGCTTGTTGAACTGTAAAAATATATCACAGTAAATTTGCAGTGTGTTTGTCTGTTGTTTATTTCGCAATTTGCCTGTCCACAGTTTCCGGTGTATTAAGCACATTATCCTAGTTATCTTGTCCTCCTAATTAATGTTATATCTACATCGCGTCTCAAGCCTTCGAAACTTTTACATTTTATTGTGTCACGAATAGAAAGTAATAAGCACTATTTTGATCAGAACTACCTATAAATCGAAATGTCGAGCAGATCGCTCGAAACCACCACCCTTCCCGTCGCTGATTTTCAAGGCAATCAGAAGTTGAGATATTTGTTGACGGCAATAATTTCAAAAGATCACATCTTCTCAAAGGTTGCCATTAACGAACCTATTGTCATCGATTAGCACGTTGCATTCAAATGAAAAGTCAAAAATGTTCCTGCGAATTCAACAAATGTCTTACCGATAAAGGTTGTCACGAGTCGAGATCTGACTTGACAGATATCTTCCGGAACCAACCAAATAGTCGCTCCCATCTTTCTGGCAATACTGATACTGAGCTTGGCATTTGCATATGCATCCTCTGGGGTTCGGCCGGGGGTAACAAGGTCGTAATCGACGTAGCTACTCTTCATGCCACTAAGCACATCCAAAAGGAAGATTCCAGTACCAATAGACCCATCCTTGAAGCTTCGAATGGTTGACTTGCCGCCTCCCTTCTGGGACATGTCGTTAGCCCACCGAATCATTTCAGCATCCGTGATTTCGCGTTTGCCCAATCGCTGCGCAAGCGAAGATAGGGTGTTTGTGATGTCTTTGCGCATGAGCTGCCAGACCAAGCCTAAAGTTAATGTTCTTTGACCGTCCGTGATATCAGCGCCCTGAATGCCGACCAGAGAAAATCGGTTCTGCTTCCCAAGTTCAATCGCGTAGTTTGTGTTTTCGACAGCCTTGAAACGAAGGATTTCGCCACCGGAGGCTGGCGGCTTGTTGACGTGTCTCCAGTTGACACTGCCAGGAATGATCTTGTCGTAAGCTTGAAGCAAGATTGTGCCGTCTCGGAGATCGTCAAAGAGAGAATTGACGGCAGGCTTTACGTCCAAAGAATTTAACCATAATGTAAACACGCGAGCCTCTCTTTCGCCTTCTGCATCGAAGTCCTCAACTTCAAGCTTCTCCTCTTCCGTGATAGGATCCAGACCGGGGTGAGTGTTGAACAAATTAGCAACGAAAGCAAGATTGAGTTTTGGATTGCCTGCAACAAGGGAAGTGGGAGTCAGGAATTTGCGACAGTCCAATTTCTCAGCATTCGTCAAAACCTGCTCTGCACGCTGCAGCAAATCACGTGTCTGCAGAGGTGACCGGGAGCATACGTCTGGAGCAAGCTGGTTGAGAAGAACAGTGTAGTTTTCTCCATCCTTTACATCCGTTGAGAAATTGGTGACCCTGACATCACGTAGTTAGTGACCCAAGCAACCAATATAACAGTCATTACACGATCAATTTCACAAACCTTCGCTCCCATTTGGCATTCTTCAAGTGATAGTTGAACCATCGGAGCAGAATTTGCTCCGGTGGGAGACGCAGAAACTGCTCTAGCGTCTCATCGTCTTCCAATAGTCGATACAGTTCAGGGTGCAATTTGATATCGATTTTCCCGAGAAGACCACGACGGATGATCTGCCAGATAAGACCCAAAATCAAATGTTCTCGGACCTCAATAATGTCACCGCTTCCAATGTTGACGACCGAACAGCCTATGCCCTTGGCAGAGTTGATCACAATGTTGTTGTTCTCCGTCATGTGGAAAGCGTTCAGCTGCTTGATCTTTGTTCCTTGTTTGTTCAAAACACGCTCATCAATGGTATCCGGAACACTGTCGTTGATCAGCTTCGCTAAGACCAAGCCATCCTTACACTTGTCAAACATCTCGAAGGTGTCAGTAGGAAACGGCAGCAGGTTGCCGATATCCGGGTCACCGGCAAGCACCGCATTGATGTGTCTTGTAAACTCGGTTCTCTCATCCTCATTGATTGTATGCGTCACATTCGCAGATGATCCTTGCACGTGAATTTTACCGCCGATGCTCCCCTTGGAAACATGGCGAGAGCCGCTTGCCGCCGGGGTTGCTGCCTGAACGGGATTTGGGACGTGAGCGGGAGCGGCCCCAGCATTTCGTACTTTGGAAATGAGCTTTTACGGTAAAACAGTGAGCATTCGCAAATTTGAAGTTCCCTATGTGTTGGTCTGCGCAGGCACCAAACTTACATCGACGTAGTCCTCAAACTCGACGCGACGTGAGCTATCAAGCGCTACTTCCTTCAAAGCTTGTCGAACGACATCGTAAGGCTGATGCTCCGACTGCTGGGTGGCTTTGATTGCCGTCGATTCGTCCAGATAGCCTTTGTCGTCGATATCTAGTTTGCGGAAAGCATCTTGGAGACCAAACAATTCGCTTTGCGGAAACTCCGGATATTTCCTGCATTATAATGAATGTCAGCATGAGCGTCCAAGTTTGCGATCAAGGGTCAATGCAAGCCAGGGACGATGCGCAACGTTGTATTAAGCTGCACTGACCTTTGGAGCTTCAGGAAATTCATCGTGAAACGATTTTCCTGCCACTGCTATCACCAGAAAAGGGTGCAGATTACAGCAAGCAGGATGCGGGGTAAGGTCCAGTCCACACCGGAGAGCAATCACACTGCGTTAAAGAAAGATGGAGTATGCCGCTGATGAGGGAAGAGAGAACAATGTCAGTCAGAATCTAGATAGTGACTGTGTGGATGAAGCTTACATGCGGTCAAAAGAAGATGAGTGATTAGAGGGGCTGATCGAGGCAGGACATTTGCATAGTATGTTTCTATACTATGTTGTCGCCTAGTCAATTAACACGCCATCTAACCAAATTAGGTTAGCCAGTATAATTTTTTGTCAGCGGCTGATGACGCCGGATGTGCCACTTTGGAGTCTGCAGTTTCCCGTAGAGACCAAGACGAGGGAAGGTGCGCGCCTTCCTGGCAAAACCCGCGAGCAGCCTGATGACGTCACCCTACTGGTAGTTAGTTGTCGCTTGGCCCAGGTCGAGGCAGGTACGCACCTGCCTGCGCGCCAGGTCCAGCTTCAAGATTTCCCAACGTGGACTAACGCTAAGTTAAGTAATCAACTTAGTCAGCTCCTGGTGATCTCCCGGACATGATGAACTAGTTTGAGTAGGTAAACTATCGGTAACCTGAGGCATATTGCTCACGTGTGCCAATCGTTTCCCTGTTAATCTTGCTTTTAACTTGGTCAATTTTCATTTCCTTCTCTGTGCCAGGTGAGCATCACCGTTTTTATCATCGCGGACTTGTCTACTAATCACCACTTTCTAACCAGGTAAAGAAAGCCATCATTCCTCCCTCCTGCGCTCGCTGGGTGTGAATTGTCAAAGTTCCGCAATCGCTTGTTTTCACCCCGCATGAACTACATGAACCGAGGCCGTTGAAACAGACAAATTGGCTCGTCTACCACGTCTAGGAAGGCTACACCGGGTGATCATGCCCGCCGCCGCCGAGCAGAAACCATCGTTTCTCGAGTCCATTACGCCCTGGTCCATGAGCCGGACTGCGACACCTCAAAATGTCCCAGATTCCGGCGATAAAGCAGACGGCCTCAAGCCAACGTCCGGTGAAGACCACGTCATATCGTACAAGAAAAGACTCAGCTCGCTGCGATACCCGCCTGATTGTCCACCACTGCAGACAAGATGGTTCTACGCCGTCGACAATCCAAAGTCGAAACCTTCTTTCGAGGGCCTAAGCAAGAAAGAGCCGTCCAAACCCTTACCTCCAGCAAAGAAATTCATCACTTTCTTCCCCAAAGATTCCCAGGCAATTGAGAAGGCATTCCAGCAACTTCTTCAACAAGAAGCTAAAGAAACCCCGGAGAGTGCGTTGAAGGACGAATCGTCACAAAACACAATCAAGGTCCCGGTAAACGAAGACTACTTATATGATGTTGACGTGGATAAACGAGAGCTGGCCCCGGCATACTGGCTAGGGCCAGTTTATGAAGTCAGGCGTGGCACGTGGTTTTATCATGATGGCTCGAGCCTTAGACCATGCGAAGAGAACCTGGCGACCCAGCTTGAGGAAGGGTATTTGAAATTGAAGCCTTGGCAAGCTCAGTATGCGCAGAGCCAGAACACAAGCAATGCAGGATCAGCATCTACGTCAGACGCTACTGCCGCGCCCCTGCCATCGACCAACAATTCGACCTCGACGCCTGGAGCGAGTAGCAAAAAGAATGAAGAAGGAAAATCTACGCAGGACAGTCAGGTTCGATCAGCGACCCCAACTCAATCTATACCTATTTACCGACTGTTTGGTGCGCATATGAACATCACTGTGACGTATCAAGATTCAACTGTAGCATGGCTGAATTATGATGACTTCATGTCAAGGGTGAGCAGTACGGTTTACCAAAGATTCGGCGGCGTGAGTGGAACTAAGGTTGTGAGAGGGTATTTTGAGCCAGGAACTCAGAAAGAGACGACTGATTCAAAAGCCGTGCCGTCGAAGGAATCGTCGTCATCGTCAGTCACCACGTCGACAGGCGCCACTGGCGATGCACAATCAAAGGATAAAGAAGGCGATCAAGTCAAAGGCGAAGAGGAGCAGCAGATTGATGAATCCAAGGGTCGTTCCAGCTTATCTGACATAACTTCGGACCTGAAATCAAAAGGGCTTTCGGCAGGTCATCGAATCACATTGCAGCGTCAAATGTCCTCTCTCAATGGGGAAACCGGCAATACTGCCGAGCTTGAAGAAGAGGCGAGAAAACAGGAGGAGCAAGAAATGGAAGATTCAAGAGAAACGGAAGGAGAAGAAAGAGACAGACAGATAGATCATTTGGTTCTCGTGACGCATGGCATTGGCCAGCGCATAGGGCTTCGACTCGATAGTATCAATTTTATATCCGACGTTACGACGCTGCGAAAGACCATGAAATCGGTCTATGCAGCCTCACCGGATCTGCAAGCGCTCAATTCGCAGTATCCTGATGCCAAGAACAATTGTCGTGTTCAAGTTCTTCCAGTGTTTGTCTCCTCATCATAAATGATTTTAGCCCCATTTGAATAAACTGCTTACGCTTTTTTCTTAGATGCTGGCGATATCTCCTTGATTTTCCTCGTCAAGGTCTTCGCCAAAATCGCAGAGAACTTGATATTGCTGATCCCGATAGCTTGTCTTCGGAGGAAGAAGAATATCCTACTCTATCCGACATTACTTTGGAAGGTGTGCCTGCTGTCCGCAACCTGATATCGGACTTAGCCATGGACGTTTTGCTGTATCAAAGCGGTTACCGAGAACATATTATGGGCATTGTGCAGCGCGAGTGCAACAGAATACTTCAACTATTCAAGTCCCGGAATCCTTCATTCAAAGGCTCAGTTAGTCTATGCGGCCATTCACTTGGCAGTGCAATCATGTTCGACCTTCTTTGTCGCCAACAAGACCCTTCTCCCACTTACTTCAACGGGATGGGGAGAAGACAGAATTCGACGCAGACCATCACGAGTAAGCCAAGACAGGAGTTTCCTCTTGATTTCGACTGTAAGGAATTCTTCTGCCTCGGGTCCCCCCTTGCGCTGTTCCAGATGTTGCAGGCCAATTCAATTGTCGGTAGGTCTATAGTGACCGGCTCTGCTGATATAAACTCCACGTTACCCCAAACCCCGGGATCAGGAATTGGGGACCCGATGGAACGCGCTGCATTTGGCTTAAACCCAAGCTTTTCTTCCCCACGATGTGAGGAATTGTATAACATTTTTCATCCCTCCGACCCAGTCAGCTACCGCCTTGAACCGTTGATTTCTCCTGCGATGAAGGCTTTGAAACCACAGCCCTTGCCATTTGTGAAGAGAAGCATCTGGACGGCCTCTGGTCAAAGCCTGTCAAGCATCGGCTCCCGTGTCGGGTCACTCTGGACGAATTTTGCCTCTGGGGTCGCAAGCAGCCTGCTAAACCGTAGCTTAGGTATTCAGTCTGACGGCACATCGGGATCGAGTCACTCGAGGAGTGCTTCGCAGCAGTCAAATTCGTCTGACATCAAAGACGAGAAACACAAATTAAGCGATCATGAAATCGAAATCCCTACCCTGATAGATTCGGGCCTCGAAACCTTATATGAGGGATTCCGGAAAGCAGGACGCAAGGAATTGAATGGAACTACTGCCAATGGTCAGGAGGATTTTGAAGATCGATCTCGAAAGCTTCAAATAGAAGAAGCTAAAGTTCGGGCGCTGAATTCCAATGGCAGGGTAGACTATAGTATTCAAGAGTGAGTCTTTCTGCATACAATCAAGGAGGAAGCAAAATGTGCTAATTCTGATTTTTCACATTGAAGGGGCGTCTTTGATATCTCGCTCATTGCTAGCATAGCCAGTCACTTGAGCTATTGGGCGGACGAGGACGTAAATCACTTCATGCTGTCGCAGATGCTCTCAAGGACGCGGAAGACGCGCCAACGATGAGCAAGCATTTTGGTGGCTGCTGAAGCAGTGGCAATGTATATGAGATTTTTCCAACCAAAAAATTTGATTGTTCTTCCATAGGGCAAAGCAACATGAACTTGGTCGTAGAGATTGTAGTCAAATAATCCACACCAGCTATATTCCGCCATGCTTGAATCAACCCTAACCCGACCCTAATCTCGGTAAAGGAAAGTGCTTGGCACATGTGGGTCTCAGGAACCGCTCCTTTTGTCCCATAAAATCAATCTTTGCAATTTGCAACTTCGAGAACTCAATTGAATTTGGCGAGTTTGTTTTCTCTAGGGAAACTCCGCGCTTCTGCACGGCATGGCTAGTCCTTTGGATCATGTTCTTAATGTTTGGAACAGGACTCAACCTGCAAGCCCCATCTACAACTTTCTTCTGGAAGATGTGGAAGTCTACCACGCCAGTAAGGGCGTTGTGCGCGCCCGATTACAAGTGAACGCTCGCCAGTTGAACTCCAAGGGAGGATTACACGGCGCATTTTCAGCCTGTGTCGTGGATTGGGCTGGCGGATTGGCCATTGCATCACACGGACTCGAATCGACCGGCGTAAGCACAGATATTCACGTTTCGTATTTATCAAAGGCGAGTCTCGGAGATTGGCTGGAAATTGAAGGCCGGACCGATCGAGTCGGTAGAACTTTGGGATACACGAGTGTGACGATCTCGAAACATGTCGAGGAGGATGGAGAGAACAGCATCGTCGCGCGCGGATCCCATACCAAGTACATAAAACAATGACGGCGGGGCGACTCCAGACGCCTGTTGGCCTGTCCAACCGCTTTCTTCTTTGCATCTGGCATGATCGCATTCACTTTGATTGCTGGATTCACTCGGAAAGCGGAGAGAAAATCTTTCGTCCTCATTTGCTTTAGATACCTTGTCATTTCGCGATTTGTGCCGATTCAAGGAAATAAGAGGGCGAAACACTCAATATATAGACTCATTCTATAAATAGTCAGCTGGCGTATTCTTCTTCTTCCTGTTATTGTCGTTAACGATACAATCCTCTAAGGATTTCATCAAATTTGCGGCTCTTCTGAGATCAATTGAGAGCGTAAGAGTGGGCGGGTGTCAAGAATGATATTGGTTGGTAGCTACAGTACTTGCCAGTTTCCGTGACTTGCACGGGCTATGTAGTATGTAACATAGTTACCACCACGACAGAACCAGCTTCAACCACTCCATCCTACCACCTCCTACCTCACCACTCACTTTGAACCCCCCGGCCGATGATCCTCCTATCGTTTATATTCGACCTTCATATCTACCAATGTAGATAGACGCCATGGAAGAAGCGGCCACGGCTTCTGCTCCATCATTAGCGACATCGCCTCCGGAAACTGTACGCGCTGTCCAGACTTCCGAGCACGCCGTCATCAGTACTACCAAGGACAAGGCGGATTTAAATTCCCCTCCATCAGAAGCAACAGCATGGTCACAAACAGTGCAGTCGATCCTGAAATTTCTAGAGCAAGCTGACAATGGCACGATCTTGAAAATTCTGGGCGCTCTAGCGATTCTCACCTATCTCGTCCTCGGAAGGCTTGGACTACTTCTTATCGGGCTCGTGGCCGGATTTGTGCTTCATGACTATTTCGGAGGGATTGTTGCAGATACTGAGGTAACTGCAGGTAATGCAGATGGAAGAAATGGGGGGCTTGCTATATTCTCGTCTCACAGGAGAAAGGAGCTTGGGATTGAAGTCGCCGCTCGCCTCTTAGAATGGAAGCCTCCTCAGAGCGTCGACGACGTGGAACAATTAGAAAAGGCATCGGAAATCGTCAGCCGGGATACAAGTACATTGGATTTATCTAGAATCCCTCCCGCGACTGCCGGTGCCATTACGCATTTGATAGATGCCGTGATAGACAATTACGTCCTGTCAGTCCATACTTTCATCTTCCCACCTTCGTCGGCCGGATTGCTAATGAGATGTCAACAGTTACTGGTATAAGCCCATTCTACCCACGGATAACTCCTTCGCTGCTTCATGTCGTAAAATTATTGTCGGATTCGTGAATAGTCTCTCCGCGCATATGACCCGCAAACGATCGGCGGATACTTTCCTGCAATTTGTGACCAACGCAAGTTCGATGATTATCGTTTTCCTCAACGAATTGTCTCTAGCACTTCAGGAAACACCAACGGACTCGTCATCAACCGAAGAGCATGTGAGGCAATATTTGATCAAGCATCCGGATAGCAATCTTGCAAATGTACTATCTGTCGAACAGCAGCAAAAGAAACTCAGAATGGTCGCGGATGATGTGCTCGTGAATTTTTTGGAACCTTCCGCATACAACTGTGAAGCACTCAGGACCTTCTTCCGCGAAATCCTCGCGGGTGTCGTACTAGAGTCAATTGTCAAAAGTTGTTCACAGCCGGATTTCATTAATGGCTGGATCGTTTATCTCTTAAGAGAAGGAGAGCCACAGATCATGAATGCCATTGATGCCGGTCTTGAAAGCGCGTCGAAAGGTGATATAGCAGGCCTGTCAGGTCTTACAGGCAATTCCTCTTCGGACTCCGCAAGACGCGCTTCTAGATCAGAAGAAAGTAAATCGCGAGACTCTAGTGTGACGAATCTCATATCTTACGAACCAGACGGCGAAGGCCCATCCAGTTCAATGAGCTCTGGGGAGAGACAGACCGATCCAAGCAAAGGTTCGACAGGAGAAATTCCTGATTCCTCCTCAGTGAAGAGCATAACAAGGATAAGCAGTCCAGAGAGTCCCCAGCACTTTGCTGCTCGTGCCCAAGAAGAGAGCCCCAATGGAACTGCGAAGTTTGCTAGTCCAGAAGAAGAAGTCGAGACTGCTGGTCAAATCTTATACGGCGCCTCTGTCGTTGTTGATGACGGCTCTATGCCCAGTGATAAGACGACCATGAAAGCCAAGCCAAATACTGAATATATGCTACAAATTGAACCTGCTTCGACAAGATATCCTGGTTGGATGATTTTCCGAAAGTATCAGGATTTTGAACATCTGCATGAAGGTCTTGCAACATTGTCCAGACTACACCGGGTACCTTTTTTAGATATTCATCCTGTGCTACCAACATACCGAGACCAGACAAAAGCATCTTTGGCAAAATCACTGGAGCGGTATCTACGAGATGCATTAGAATACAGAGATCTCGTCAAATCTGAACGGCTGCGAAAGTTCCTCGACAAGGATAACGGACTGGCCCAAACCGCACCAGCTCAAGGGCGGCCCGGATTCAATCTACGTGCCTCAAGCACATTTGAGAATATGGGCAAGAATGTGCTGGGTGTCTTATCTAATGCACCAAAAGGAGTCGCAGGCGGTGGTAAAGCCGTACTGGACGGTGTCACTGGAGTGTTTGCGGCATCTAATCGAAGCAGAAATAGTGTGGACAATACGTCCAGAGGATCGGTCAATCTCCCGACGAGCGTCTCGAACGACGCTCTTCTTACAACTCGACAGCGGAGCTCAGATCCATCATTCGGGAATGCCCCTCAAGAGACAAGTAGTCGGCCAAGCATTGAGCAGAACGTCAACCTGGCGGTGGGCCGCGACTCTGACATTTCTACCGCAGTAGTGCCAATTGAAGATAATCAAGCGGTGGAGCATACGGCCGCGCAAGATCAGTTTGATGGCCCAACGAGTCCAACATTATCGGTCACTTCTTCACTAAGAAAGACGAGCCTTGAAAACGACAGATCGAAGTTGGATACTGTTGATGGTGTTTCGCAAGCACAGCTTGGGGGTGAGATGACCGAGAAAAAAGCAACAGAGGGGACTAAGTCGATGCCTGCAAAAAGTTCATCTCATCCAATCAACGAAGACGAGACCCGAGTAGCTGTTGAACTCATATTTGCAGTTATCAATGAACTATATGCTTTGTCGTCCGCCTGGAACATCCGAAAGACACTGCTAAATGCGGCCAAAACCTACATCTTGCGACCCAAAAATCCCCACCTAGAATCCATCCGGATTTTGGTGCAAGACTCGATGATTGACGCTAATACCACAGACGAAGCGATTGCTGCTAATGTTCGTAAAATCAGAGAGAATGCGCTACCCACAGAAGCAGAGATGAAAGCTTGGCCACCACCGCTCACGAAGGAGGAAAGTGAAAGACTCAAAGACGAAGCAAGGAAGCTTCTAATCGAGAGAGGCATGCCTCAGGTCTTGACAAGTGTTATGGGAGCAGCAGCTTCGGGGGAAGCGCTGGGCAAGGTTTTTGACTGCCTTCAAGTGGATGAAGTTGGACGAGGATTCATGTTTGCGCTTATTCTGCAAGCTTTGAGGGCCATGATTCTCTGATTTGTCGTACATCGACAGGTATGTGGCATATCTCGGCTGTATGGCCAAGTTCCATCGTGATATTCCAATCGCACAGAGATTCAACGCATATCACACATCTACGAATTGCGCGAAGAACATCACCAATTGAGAATCAGTTGTTTCTCTTTTGTACTGTACTTACCAGAAGGGTGTGTGGTTTTACTAGCTAGTAGATATATACTTGTATAGATATTCAGGAAACAGATATCACAGCAGATAACAGATGCACGCGTCATGATATAAATGAGACATTAATTGAGCCATGCCTTGGAGAAGTCATTTTCAATTCCATAGGCGAATTTCAGAATTTTACGATCATTTATCTAAATCTGCATCAGGATCAACCGAACGATGAGGTCATAAAAATTTTAGTTGAGCAGTTGATTGTCACAGATAAGATAACCGTATCGGGTGAGCTGATAAATAGCTCCCAATCGTCATCGTCGCGTGTCTTACTCCGCGCCAACCACAACCACTTTCAGCTTTCTCACCTTCATCCTTTCTCTCACTACAATCCAGACATAAGGCTACATTGCCAGCGTCAATAATCTCATATTGAGAAAGAGAAATAAAATGTCTTTCAAATCGAAGAAGCGTTCCAACGAATATCAATCTGACGGCGGTTTCGTCGTTGACGAAGACGGCGACAACGGCCATGACACAAAGAAAGTGAAAACCAAGGGCTCCTCGTCTGCATTTGCATCAAAATCATCTCCCAAAAAGGACTCAAACGGTGATATATACTGGAACATTTCTGGTCTTCGCAGAGTAACAATCTCTGAGTTCAGAGGCAAGAGCATGGTGAACATTAGAGAATACTACGAAAAGGACGGACAAGAGTTACCTGGCAAGAAAGTAAGAACCTCTCACTTATATACACTCTCACTTTCCCGTTCAATATGTGCGTGACAGCTTACACGGACTAACTTCAATTGTTTAAGGGAATATCACTCCCGATCGAGCAATACACAACCCTCATCAGTCTTCTCCCAGAGATCGAACAGGCGCTCTCCGCGAAGGGGATTTCGGTTCCTCGACCTGATTACGACGGATCATCAATTTCCCCGGGTGAGGGTGACGACGTGCCTGTGAATGGAAAGAAGAACATCGACTCTACCAGCGATGAGGACGAAGAGAGCGAGTGAACACGATAAAGTCACCGGACATTCGCCTGCTTCACAGATGCGAGCTTCGATACGACATGGTCCTGTACTCTGATACGCCATCGTAATGAATGACAGATGACCAATATTTTTCGAAAGCTGGCCCATTTGAGTCGAGCTCTTGCTTTTTCGCTTGAAAGTTCAAGATTTAGGATTTTATCTCGCGAAGCACAATCCGGGAGAGCTGGAATTGACAGCAGGGATTTTTCATTTAATGGCTTGCTCTATTTGATGCGTTGATACCCATAGTTTGACATGAAGTCAATAACAGAAAAAGACATTTTGGATTTTAAAAAAATCATGACCTTGCATTCAATCTAGTGCTCAATCGTAAAAGTGACTCGATCTTTATCAAATCTGCATGCCCACTCCCCTATATACTAGCCTCTTGAGTTGCAAGAATGTTCGCAATCGAACCTCCTTTCCACGTATGCCGCGCATCAATCTTCTTCTGGGCTTGACTTTCCTCGCCTGCAATTCCCCAGCCACCACCACCAGGAGTCATAATCACTATTCTTTCTCCAGGCTGCATCTTAATGCTATTCTTACCACCTAGGTTAATGATTCTGTCTTCCTTTGTCTCCTTGCCATTGTTATCTTTCTTGGTGATCTTTCGGATCCACAAGTTTTGACCTGTTTGAGCGTCTTCGCCCCCTTCCAATCCATAAGGTCTGTAAACTCTCCGTTCGGAGAGAATCGATACTTGAACAGGAATCCGAAACTTAATGTCACGAATAACTCCGTCTCCACCGCAATGCTGTCCGAGACCTCCGGACCCTGGACGCAGACTGAACTCCCGCAATATGACGGGATATCGTCTTTCAAAGACCTCGGCGTCCGTGATACGAGTATTGGTCATGTGGGTGTGAACGCCAGATGTGCCTTCCCAGTCAGGCCCTGCACCACTGCCTCCAGCTATAGTCTCGTAATATCCAAAGCCTTGCGTGGCTTTTGACCCGGAAACGTTCCCGCCAAAACCAAACGTCAGATTGTTAGTGTCTCCTTGAGATGCAGCGCAGGCATTAAAACATCTGAGGATCACGTCTGTTACTCTCTGGCTCTGCTCGTGGTTAGCCTTTCTCGTATATCTTACTGATGATAAAAATTTATAAAAAGGGGGCATACTGTTAGAACATTTCCGCCAACTACAGCAGCAGTTTCTGACGGTGAGAGAAAGGAGTTCTTTGGAATATGAACGCTGATTGGCTTCAGACATCCCTGGTTGAGTGGAATGTCTTCTGATATAAGGCATCTGAGACAATATATGATTGCTGAATAAGTGACAGCTTCCGGGGCATTAATATTTCCTGTTCAAGATGAATTTGTTATTATTCATTTTTTTGCCCATTTGTGAACACGATCAAATACATACCATAGACCTCTGGGCCGGTTCCGGCAAAATCAAAAACGGCTGTCCCTTTCTCTGCATCGATCGATATTCGCAATTTGATAGGACTTCCATCGTCCATGTAGTCGACAGCTGTCAGGTCCTGGCCCTTGAATCGTTGACTAACGCTCTTGAGCAAATTCCGAACACTCAACTCGGCATTCTCCTGGATTTTAACCATATAATGCTGAACGACGTCCTGACCATAATCTTCAATGAGGTTTGTTATCAGGGTGATACCTTTTTGGTTGGCGGCAATCTGTGCTTTCAGGTCGTTTAGATTGTCAGCCAGACACCTAGTACCACTGCAGCCTGGATATTGGGCTGGTTCTCGGTAGAGAAGCTCCGTGATGCGTTCTTCGTTGAAATGACCCTCCGAAACAAGCTTCTCGGATTTGATAGCTGCACCTTCTTGGAAGAGCTCTTTGGAGTGAGGCGGCATACTTCCGGGTAGGATGCCTCCGATATCCGCTATTACTTCCATTAGCAACACTTCAACAAATTCTTGCTTGAAATCACTCACCGTGATGCGCCCGAGACGCAACGTAGAAAATGATTTGATCGCCAGCAAAAGCGGGCGTAATTACTGTAATATCAGGTAGATGGGTACCACCAAACTCAGGATGATTAGACACAATCACATCTCCTGGCTTCAACTTGCCTCTCCAGATATTTGCTTGAGTGCGCACACATGTCGACATGCTCCCTAAATGTACCGGGAGATGCGGTGCGTTGGCAACCAAACCCCCGTCTGAATCAAAAAGCGCACACGAGTAATCGAGTCTCTCCTTCACGTTCGTACTGACGCTGGTTTTCTGTAGAGCGCGTCCCATCTGTTCTGCAATTGCCATGAAACGATGACCAAAGATACTCAGCATGATGGGATCGACTCCAGTTGTATCAGCCTTGACGCCGAGATCGTCGCTTTCGCCGATATTGATCACCACGTGTGTATCCGTAACGAGTGCAGTCGCGCCGGGAGTCACAACCAGGGTCTGTGTGTTATCGGCAATTATCGCGGGGCCTTTCACGCGATCATTGACCTCAAGATCATCAAGTTTGTAGATTGGGGTGTCGAGACGTCCTCCTTCAAAAAACACTTTTCTGGTCTGATATACCTTTTTGTCGTTGACGTCTCGAGGTTTGGCCTCACGTAGCTGCTGGTCAACTGATTTATCCAAACCTCGAAAACTCTTTCCAATACCTCGAGCTCGAACATCATCAACGATGATATCACGATCCGGTAAAACGAATCCAAATTCTCGTTCGTGCTGTTTAATGAACGCTTCTCCAAATGCCCATTCGTCTCCACCGTAGGCCTCGCGAGCGTCCTCTGCTGTAGGTTTAATGATCATAAGTGACGATTCAGTGCCTCTGTATCTCATGTTAAGGTACTCTTCAAAGACAATTGAATTCTCGTCAAAGCCTTGCGCACGAAGTTTTTGGCCGGATTTACTCTTGAGTTCTTCCATCTTTGACTTCAATCTCTTTTGTACTTCCCCCTTGGACCATATCTCTGATTCCGGTTCCTGTCTTTCATCCACCACATCAGCTAAAGCCATGCCATAGGCAGACAGTACGGAAGAGTATCGATGCACGAGGATTTGCTTTATGCCTAACCCTTCGGCAATCGCCACGGCATGTTGGCCTCCTGCACCGCCAAATGTTGCAAGACGATGTTTGGAAGTATCGTGCCCGCGAGCTTCGGTGAGGGAACGTATTGGTCTCGTCATGGTCTCGTTACTGATTTTAATGAATCCATACGCGACTTCGTCGGGCGTCATCTTCTTGTCCTCGGATGATTTGCCCAGCTCTTCATTAATCTGCTCAGTGAGCTCTTCGAACTTCCTCCGACTGGCCCCTTCATCCAACCCTTCGTTCTCATTCTTGCCAAAGATTTTAGGGAAAAAGTCAGGTAAAAGCCTGCCGAGGAACAAATTGGCGTCCGTAACAGTCAATGGCCCACCCTTTCGATAACAAGCCGGGCCAGGATGAGCCCCAGCAGATTCGGGTCCAACAACAAAAAGGCCGTTACGGAAAAACAATTGCGAACCACCACCTGCAGCGACTGTGTTGATATCGAGTTGTGGAGATTGAATAGTCACGCCTGCAGTGGTGGTTTCGAATACATGCTCGTATCTTCCTTCTCCATATCGGCTCACATCTGTGCTGGTACCGCCCATATCAAACCCAATCACTGGGATCTTGGTCTGCGGATCATAAGAAGTCAAAGCGTAACCGACGACTCCTCCAGCTGGGCCAGAGAGAATAGCTTTCAAACCGGAAAACTGGCTGACGTCAACGAGCCCTCCGTCTGACTGCATGAATTCGCATCGAGCACTTTTCGAGCCACTGCTATTCTGCACCGATGCGGCACCTAGGCCACCTTCAAAGCCGGCCTGGAATCCGGCAATATACTTTTTGATTGTCGGGGTCAAGTAGGCATCTGCACAGGCCGAGGTCGCTCGCGGAATCAGTTTGATCATCGGCATCAACTCGTGACTTAGGCTGATATGCTCAAATCCGATATCCCGTGCAAGCTCACCAATCAGTGCCTCGTGGTCGGGGAACGTGTACGCGTGCATGAGGCAGACCGCAATGCTGCGGAACCCATCGTTATAAACCTGCTGCAGCTGGTCTCTCACTTTTTCTTTCTCTGGCCGTTGCAAGATCCTGATTGCCTCTGACGAGAGACCACGAACTACTTCGGCCTCGGAGGAGGAAGATTGGTCTCGAGCCGGCGCATCCGTCTTATTCCTCGACGGATCCTCAGCGTAGTCTTCCAAGGTGACGCGTTCTTCGATCTCGACGACTTTTTCATACAAAACCTCCGGCCGCCTGATGGCCAAATCGAATATTTTCGGCCGGGATTGATTGCCGATTTGCAGACAATCCTTGAATCCTTGGGTAACCACCAAGGCAATTCTCTCACCTTTGCGTTCGAGAAGAGCATTTGTGGCTACCGTCGTGCCCATCCGGATACTCTCAATCTGTGAGGTATCCAGAGGCTCACCCCGTGGAATCTCGCGACCTGTAAATTTCGATAGGAGCCGGCGGATTCCTTCCAAAGGGGCGTCGTCGTAATTATCTGGGTCGACAGAGAGGAGCTTGATCACAATATCATCTTCTAATTTTCCCGTTCCCGGGTTACCAACACAGTCGGTAAAAGTGCCACCCCGCTATTATCATTTGGGGCACATTAGCTTTGTGGTTTTGCGATGTAAGGATGAATACGAAAGAAAAGGGGTAAGAGATAGTCTTCATACGTCAATTGCAATTCGAATACCTCGCTGTGACTCTGCCATTGCTGATATTGGTCCTTGTCGCTGAGACAATCAAGCAGAATCAATCTTTTCGATATGGGCTTTCCCCGCAGACTTTGAGAACCCCTCAACAAATATCGCAACTTATATAGCGAGCAAAGCGCAGCAATATCACCTTGATCTACTCATTCAAATCTCCTGATAGCATGCTAAAGATGAAATAGGAGATCAGAAACTAATAAATATTATTTTGGATAGGTTGCAAGACTGTCGATGTTGATAATGAGATAGACCGGCATAACTACTCGGAGGACAGGATTAGTCATAATCTGCAGTTCTTGATGACGAAACACAATCCTTCCCTTACCTACCTAGGTAACCCTACTACACACCATAACAAAGTAATTATCATTGCCTACTTAGTCGACCCATGTCTTTTCATCGCGTAGTCCATGTATTGCTTTCATATCATGTAGCTATAGAAGACTAATTTTCTCTCGATATGAGAAGTGTGTAGTACATGGAAGTCAAATTCAATATGAACTAGTAATCGCAGCTAAGACTAAATCAGTAGTCACGTATTTGTCTCTGTTTAACCAAGTCAGGTAGAATTTACCAACTTTCTCCAGAAATAGTTGAAATTTCGTCCATTATCACCGTCACGATACGTACGCAATACCAAATTACAGTACGTACCACCACAATGGTCCAGCTCCATCCAGCACAAACTCCCGATGAAGGGCCCATAATATAGACTCGTAGCAGTGGGAAATTGGCAACTGACAAGTTAAATTACTTACGCCATCATACCGTACTACGACCGTATTGTAAGTGAGATTTGTGCTCCCCTGCGATCTCATGGAGTATGCAGAAGGTATCTATCTATCTATCTATCTATCTATTGGTTTCGGTAATTTATTTCCCAGGTCGGTCCTGACGAACGAACGAATGGTATCGCCATTGATAGGTTGGCCAGTGATCGCCTATCCTGTTCCTGTGGATGGAGGGAAGTATCTGCTGTTTAGGCTTCTGGGTGGTAGTGGATACAAAACCAGCCACAGGTACAGTATCCGGATGATTCAGGAGTTGATCTCCTTTGCCCTGGGCAAATATTCCTGCCTCGTCAATAAATTGAGATGCATTCGGATATCTCAATGCTTCTTGATTACGGAGTAGATAGTGAAGAAGTTAGCTATAGTAACTTAACTTAATAGTGGTGATGCAGATCAGCGTATGTGCTACGTAGTACTACTATTGAATAGTGTGTCTCTATGCTGGTTACTAGTTAAGTTAGTAGCTAGTTAGTTCACATCGGCAAATTGACAAAATGAACATGGCAAGAGCGACCGACCGAACGAACGGTTACTGACCAGGCTTGCGACGCTAGGCCCCACGCTCCTTCCTAGCAGAGAGGCTAGCAGGCCGTCCCTTCCCCTGCGATTTACTTAGTTAGTTAACTTAGTTAACTTAGTTAATTAGTCAGAGAGAGACACTCAGAGCAGAAAGGGAAGGAAGGACGGCCCTGGCGCCGGCCCCGGTCGTCCCTGCGACTTTTCCTTTTCCTTCCTTCCTTCCTTCCTTCCTTCGTGGGTCGTCGCGGGTCGCGGGTTGCAGGTCGCAGTTTCCCCCTTTCTCACCCACCCCCAGCCAATGAGATTCCTTCCTTGGGAGCCAGCCAACCCCCATCGTCCCTTTTGATTCCTCATTCTTCCTCCGGATGCACAATTTATGATACCTCATCTCACTCACCACCCCCTAGTCCGTCCCCGAAATCAAACCTGCCTATACATCTCTGCTGGTCTTTGTTTCGCAGGGTCCTTTCTGCGATCTGACCTGTGCTTGGCGAGGAAAAGAATTGCCTCTTATTTTACACGTTGTCTACCTGGCCACCGAGACAGTGTAATTCCCCCGCCCGATTTCTCATTCTTCTTTCGCTTCGCTTTCTGCCTGCATCGTCTCGGTCCGGACTAGCAAGCAGGCTTCGTCCGACTGGCTTCAATTTGGCCGCACGCTGGGCGATTCGCAGCCTAACCATACGCACTATCCGGTCCGCCTTGACAGAGAGGATCTTCCAACGAGTTGCAATACCTCCGCCCGCCGTGGTGGCAGTCAATGCTATTGTGAAGGACTGCCTAGACGGCCTGCAATTCGCAATCTGCCCACGCTACTATCCATTGTGGAAACGCGCAAAGTCCATTTCAGACTGCTGAGCCGTCTACCGGTCATGGTCTTGGATTGCAGTGCATCCCGAAATTAGGACTGGAACGTTGAGGACTTTGCACCGGATCGCTTTGAAGGCCATACTTGCTTGAGAAATGAACTCATCGACGCTTTGAATTTGTGGACGACAACGCTGGCAAAAAAAAAAATTCGATCCTGGGCTGTCATGCTTCGTTCACCGTTACTACTACTTTCGGAAACCTGATCTGCAGCCTTATATGATATAGCATCGTACTACGCTTGTTCCAGCATACCCACAGTTCATCAATTGGGAACTTTCAATATAGTATTCACCTTTCCTGCTAGGTCCGATCAAACATCCTTATTGATCCCGAACTATCTTAACGCGGCCGGGCGCCCACCGGCGCTCAACGATAGAGGACTATTTTCCCCCCATCATTAAATGTCTAGTATGGAAGACCCGGTCAACGTATCGAGCTCTTACAGTGAAGAGCATAACTTAAGAAATGATCGACAAAGGACGGAGTCGAGCTCCAGGTCGCCACAACGCCGGAGGCAGCGTGGATCAACCCAAAAGGCGATGTTGTCCAAGGCGCTGCAGAAAGCAAACACGGCCGTGTTACTAGATAACGCGGCAAACTTTGAGGGTGCGATCGATGCTTATCAAGATGCCTGCGAGCTGTTGCAACAAGTCATGTTGCGAAGCAACGGCGGCGATGTCGAAAAGTACAAGTTGCTGGAGATTGTGAGTACAAAGATGCGATCCTCATTCCGTTTCACCTTTAACACCACAAAGCTGACACAAAGATCCCCTTTTCATAGCGCAAAACCTATCAAAATCGTATACAAGAACTGCACAGAATGCGCTTTCTCCCTGATCCCAACAAGGAGAAAGCCCTACCAGAAAGACCACCCAGTGGCCAGAGCTTGACTCCACACGATAGTCAACCGCAGGGCTTCGACAGCGATGCATACATGGCTCCGCACACGAACGAAGATACAAAGCTGGAATTCACTGATTTGCGCACCGTTCGATTACCATCTGTATCTGGCGCCGACCTTCACTTCTCATTCGAAGACTTGAGCATCGACTCGGGACCACTTAGTCCTCGAGAAGGCCAAGGTATACCGCTTGCTCGAGAAGCTTCTCGTTCTCCTTCCTCTGCTCGCAAAGATTCTATAACAAATGCGATGGAGTATCATCAGGACCCCGAAGCTCGAAGCTCGACTACAATCACCTCCGATATATCTAACGGGCTGGGTCCTGCTCCGGATAATCAGTCTGGATCGTGGCTGGACACCATTGACGAGTCTGGAGCTTCGTCGCCAGTGTCCACGAATACAAAGCTATCTGTATATATAGGCGGAACGCATTCCCATAATGCAAGCAACGGGACCGAGGCAGAGTTTGATGCTGCGCTAGACGCGGCAGTTGAGGCAGCTTATGACGAGGGCTTAGAACCCGCTCTGAATCAACACGAAGGCTTTTACGATGGTAACGATGACTATGAAGACCAGAAAGACGACGATTATGATCACCATGATGATGTAGTTTCCAATGCACGAAGGAACATCGAAATCGCCAAACAGCGAGTACGAGAAGCAGAGAAGGAGGCTCAGGCAGTTATGGCGAGGGGCCTGCAACAACGCCGACTTTTACAGGAAGAAACCCTGATGGGCTCCACTTATACTGTAGACGACGACTACTTTGATGAGGAGGCTGAAGAGGAGGAACGTATGCTGGACGAAATGACAAAGGGCTATATAATGGATGACTTTGACTTCAATCTTCACGCCAAAACGGCATTGCCCCGGCAGTCGGACTCGAGTACGGTCTCGGGTAGGACGTGGGGAAGCTCAATGACCTCAAACTCAGCAGCTGGCGCTGTTTCACTCTCGACTCTGACAGAGGAAGGTATTCTCGGGCCTCCAGAGGCACAAGCACCCACAAAGAAACTACCACCAATTCCCAAAATACCGACAGAAACCACACACCAACCAATTGCACCCAACATGTCGCCATCTGCTGGTGTGCGAGCGCGTCGCTTCTCTGGTTCAACGACGAAACAATTGAAGATTGACACCAAGCGGATCATTGCTGGCTACGACCCTACCAAGAGAGAACCACAATCATCCGTCCTCCCCCGAACTTCGTCGCCGATGCTGCAAGGTGAACCTCAGACGAGCTTGCCGATTCTTCCGAAAGCTTTACCGACAGGGATCATTGAAAAGAAAGGCTCATTTGATGCTTTGGCATTAAATCAACGCAGTTCAAGCCTGACAAGGATACCAACGCGCGAAGCTGATGCTATTCCCCGAACCATGCAATCTTCGCCTCCTAGGACAATTAACAAGATTATCTCTGCTCCCGGGATGCTGCGCAAAAACACCTCATCATCCAGCCTCACAGGGTTGAGAACAAGAAATATGTCAATATCGACACCAGAAATTGCAAACGAGTCTCCAAACACACCGTCCAGCACGGTTTTTCCGGCCTTTGACTTTCAGCGTCACTTGGTAAACGGGTTTGTTTCTTCTGTGGCTACTCCCCACGGTGGATCTTTTCCTGTCTTGGTCACTCGATCCATGAATCTCTTTGATAACGATATTCATTCCCCCACCACACCTGGATCACCTAGCTCGACGGTCACAAACGCTCCGATTCCGCTCGAACCTTGTCCCGAGTCATTCTTGTTGCGTCCCTTCTGGTTGATGCGATGTCTGTATCAAACGATTGCACATCCCCGCGGAGGCTATTTATCTACCAAACTCTTTGTACCGAGAGAGGTGTGGCACGTGAAAAATGTCAAACTGCGAGCGATTGAAGAGAAAATATCCTTGTGTGACTTGTTGACCGCGGCTCTACAAAAGGTTGGTCAAGTTGATACCTATGATGCAGACGCCATCCTGGAAGAAATGCAAGCATTCGAGAATATCTTAGACCAAGCTCAGACCGCATTCACCAAGAAATTGGGTAACGAGGTAGGCGTGCAGGGAGCGCTTCCATTATTTAAAAACGTGATCAATTCGGAGGAGACGCCCACGAACACGGAAAATAGCGCGTCGCGGCACTCAAGTCAATCTGGCAGATCTGTACTTACTTCTTGGAGAAAACTTCGCTCCAAGAGCTCGGCCGCAGCGAATGCTAACAGCGCCGTTCCACCCACACTACGAGAGACCGGTAAAGCGAATCTCAATATGAGCACGGTGCCTATGACGGCTTCGCCACCAAGTGGACGGTTCACGAAGCGAGACGTTATGCAGCTCCAATTCAGTGGTCCCAACGCTAATTACATGGGAGCTTTGGCGCGGCTTTTCGATGCTGTCCAGATTCTGGGTACGTTTCCCCTTTTTCTTCTGAAGCAAAGTATCTTGCTTGATCACCTTGACACGACTGACTCCCAATTTAGATCAAATCGCACGCCAAGTTGAAGATCCCGGCCTCAAACATTCATCACCCACTCACGTCGGACTTGAATTGAGCACTCGCCACGCCGCTGAATTTTTTGGGTTCTACGTCTGCCGATTCGCACTGAACGATGTTGGCATGCTACTCGATAAGTACATAAAACGAGGGACCGAATGGGTCCTTGTGTAATGCCATCTGGGCCTTGCGCCCCCAACTATCTAATGCGTTCTACTTATTGTGTATTTATTTTTGGTTTTGAAAACCATGATGAAACGATACTTGACATGACGACTTTTTGGCACCTTGTTTTGAGATACCAAAGCGCATGGACTGTATTTATTTTATTTGACTTGGATTCTTTGTATCTTCTGCTATCATTATTATGTATGATGTTATGAAGGGGCTATGATTATGGGATCATCTAGAAAGGAGGAGCAATCAAAGAATCGAATATCAAACAATTATTCTATATAGTTTGTCTTGAGAAGAAAGAGGTTGATGATACAGTTAGTCTAGAATGTCTCCTTGGGACTGACTAACATTGGTCAGCCGTGTGGGGTTCAGCGCGCCGCAATAAAACAACACGCGTGCCGCCGCGTGCAACTTGGTAAACATTGAATAGTCTCTACAACATAACAAGCAGTATTAAGCATTGGTCTTATTCCAGGAATCGCCAATTACATCTGCACTCTAAAGAAGAGAAAGGAACATCATTCCAGAGTCAGAATTTCTCGCGACTGTGTATTATCTCGAGATTTGTCGACAACTTGGACCACAATCCTCTCCCAAACTTACCGTATCCGACGAGAAAATCGAGGTCGCATCTCATGCCACGTCCACCAGCGAGAAGAGCTCGTACAGCCGCGAATAATGCATCTGCTAATGTCGCTGGCAAGGAGAACGGGATATCGAAGGATGGATCTATTACGCCCCCTCGCCAGGCAGACTCGCATCAGACCCAACCCGATCAACAGGGCGGTCATCGAAGTGATGTAACACCAACCAAAGCTTCGAACGAGAATGCCATTACCTCGTCGCCAGCTGGAAATACGACAACAGCGAGTGTCCGACCTCCAACTCGTGCACGCGGATATTCGTCGACATTATCGCTGGTTGGTAGGAAAGGAGAATTCAATTCACGCATTGGCAGCACGCCGGGATTCGAGAGCTCGATTCTCAGCAATTTCAAGAAGAGATCGAGACAACCTAGCCTGTTACAAATGATGCAAGCGGATGACGACGAGGACTCGTCCGATTACGATGACGAGGAGTTTCTAGGCGGGTTCAGTCCGCAGGACGAATCGACGCCTTTGAATGTCGTGGCTAGAAAGTCAATCGCTGCAGAGAGAGAATTAATTGCGTCTCCATCGCGTGCTGGACAGACTCGTATATCACCGCCTTCGTCTACGGAGTCGAGAAAGAGGAAGCGCCAATCTGGCAAAGTCGTTGACGAAAAACAACAACGACAGCAGCAGCAGCAAGAGGTGTCTCCAGCTTTGAGAAGCCGAAGTTCTTCGCTGTCAACGCTGACTCCGGCTCCTGAATCTCCAGCAGCGTGTCAGCGAGATTTGTCGTCTCCTAGTTCAACTTTGGCTACACCCAGGAGCAGCTCTACGCTAGCCATAGCTACACCTTCCCGGTTGTTAGCTGGACAACGTATGGTTCCAGCCTCGAACAGCGTTGTGCCAACTGAGACTTTGCCCAAGGTCACCACACTTAGCATACAGACAAGATTTCTTCCACAACGTCGCATTCGGCGTCGACAGCGCATGGCCAGCGAAGAAGTCGACAGCAACAATTCAGCAGATGAAGACCCGGACGAGGACGAGTTGACTCGAGAAGTTGTGATGCGCAGGCCGCAGCGAGTGCGAAAACAAGGGTTATCGAATGCCACATCTGAGAAAACTAATGCGAAATCAAACAAACCTAATCGTCGTGCGGGCCAGAAGAAGAATAGCAAGGCCTTGGGAATCACCCATGAGACTATCGAGGCGCAGGGTGGCAGGTCGCGACGAACTTATTCTCGCCAACAAGCCCAAGCCAAGGCCCAGGCCCAAGCCCAAGCTGAGGCTCTTGACAAGGAAAATCACGAGACAATTGACTCTTCTGAGCTTTCCTCGCCACCGCCGTCTGAAGATTTAGATGATTCAGACCTCGAGACAAACTCGCGGCCTCGGCGCTCAAAGACCAGAATCAGCAGTCGCGAGTTGCAGGATGCAGCACGCAAATTCGCTGAAGTGGATAAATGGGAGATGGAGTTTGAAGATGTTTCGCAAAGCGAGAGCAGCCCGATGCGATAATATGTGTATAATTTGATTTTTTTTTCTTCTTCTAGCGAGGTGGAGTTTGTGAGCGCCAAGTTGCCGAAGAGCCTTTTTGCTTTTCTGTGCAAGAAAGTATACCATTTGTCGTTATGATTGTCATAATATCTGGACTTGTTTCGTCTCGTTCAAGCAATGGATTATCGTTTCAACGTTGCTCTACGTGCGGAATGTCGTACTGCTCTACTCTTCTCTGTAATTAACTTCTAGCCAACTGCTTATGTGAAAACTCCTACGGGCAACTCTATCGAATCAGCAAGTACTGCCTCAAATAGTTGACATATCAAATGTAGACGCGTCAATTGAAGATCTCTGTGATTATCAAGTCTCCCTCGACCACTCTTTTGATAAGGAGCAGCCTTCTGTCATCATCTACTCCATTGAATAGCGTACAGAATCGTAAATGTCCTCTCAATGCAGTCTGATTCAGCAGCACTATCGACTGATAAAAAAACGAACAGTCATTCATGAACCATTGACCATTGCTTCAATCTGATCTGCTGTCTTCGGTGCTGTCGTAAGGTTCTCATATCCCTCCTTTGTGATGTGGATATTATCTTCGATGCGGACGCCGCCGACTTCCCAGTACTTTTCCAACACTTTGGCATCAATATATTGCGATAGCTCGGAATTCTTCAAGTAGGGCTCAATAATGAATCGGCAAAAGTAAATCTATCGTGGAGGTCAGTTTCTTAGACATTGTTAGGGTTAGAGGACGTAGGGGATTAAGAATCAACGTACACCAGGTTCCACAGTAATTACACTTCCTGCAGGAAGTTTGCCTCTCACGCGCAAATAGCGGAACATATTGTCTTCATCTGCGTAATTGGCATGACCGCCTGTGTCGTGCGTGTCCATTCCTAAATAATGGCCCAATCCATGCGGGAAAAATGCGACACTGATTCGCTTCTCGAACAGCTCTGCTTCTGAGCCACGAAGAATACCGAGTTTCAGCAGCCCCTTTATCGCAACCTTATGGGCAGTAATGTGCACGTCTTCCCATTGCACGCCTTCCTTGAGCATTGCAAGAGACTCGTTTTGCATTTCCAAGACGATATCGTAGATTTCTCGTGACTCAGGCGAAAATCGACCTGATAAAGGGAACGTCCGAGTCACATCTGCACAGTAAGCCCTGTACTCGCCCGCAGCATCGATAAGAAGGTTCAATTTCCGCTTATTGGTGGCTGGGTCAATCAAGGACTCGTCGTTCTTCACATAGTGCAAGGTCGCGCCACTGGTCCCGCTAGCAATAATCGGATGATACGCCATCTCGCGACACCCCTGAGCGATACAGGTTCCGATAAAGGCTGCTTCTAGTTCTCGCTCGTTTGTGGCCGATTTGGCTGCTCTCAACACCGCTGCGTGGGCTTGTGCCGTCACGTCGTTTGCCTTTCGAAGCATAGCAATCTCGTATGCATCCTTGACGACGCGACATTCCTCAATCGCTGTCTTCAGCTTCACGAGGTCGGTGTCTGGAAAGTGTTTCAACGAGATTTCGTCGGAAACTTGTCCGTCAATGGCGAACAGAAATCCGTTTGTGCCTACTTTCGATGCCAATTGGCTCAGTGTAGAGTTCACGTCTGTCGTATGGAGAACTTGATCAACGTCGTACAGCTTCTGAGCCTCGGATGTTGACATTGGTAAGCCAGACCAAATCACCGATTCGGGGTCTATTGGAGGAATGAAAAGGGTGAGCTTGTCTGCGCCGATGTGATAGGTGAGATGGGCGTCTGGGAGCAAGCAGCCAGAGAGATAAAAGAAAAATCGACGCTGTCTTGCGCAAAGTTAGCATTATACCCCGAATCATAGCAATTAAAACAGGGACATACCGGAAAGGCTGCTCAGAATCGTTGTCCTCGATCATCTTCGTCTTCTGGGCTTCCAGATAGAGCACTCCATCTCCCTGGAATCCATTCTGCCGTAAGTATTCCGCCACTTTGCGAGCATGGGCTTTGGCCGGATACTTGCCGGCGAGAATACCGTCGGTGGAGGTCATTTTGGCAGAAATCTAAGAAGTAATTATTTATAAAAAATGATGAATTGTAGGTACAACAAGGAGAGGCGGGGTGAAGGGATGAGGGGAGAAGTTGAAATACTACGCTGTAAATACTAACTCAGACTAAGATAAGCAGCGGCTACTCACGGCCCGCCTTCTATGCGAAGCTGAGATAAGTATGGCCCGCCCCGGAAAAAAGAAATCAACTTCTTCCTCCTTCCTCGTCTCTCTCTCATTTCTTTCATTCATCAAATGCATGCATGGATGACAACCATTCATTCATTCTCAATTGCTTCATGTAACACACTTGGTAGACTTGTCCCCTGTTCTATCGCCTTAAGAAGTGCTCAATTCCGTCCATTCACTATGGCGACATCGACCCCTCCCATTCTGCGCCCTCGCGATCCGAATACCCTCAGCAATTACACTGCATGGCGCTCCCGCCACATTACGGCCAACCTCGAGATCGATTTCACCAACAAGCGACTGGCTGGAAACGTGATTCACCAGCTGCTATCAAAGACACAAGCAGAAACAAAGGAAATCCTGCTTGACACGAGCTTTCTCGACATTTCCCAGATCACAGTAGATGGTCAGCCGGCGCATTGGGAATTGTTGCCTCGCTTCGAGCCGTATGGGAGCGCATTGAAGATTGTGCTGGAGAAAGGGGTGGAGGAAGGCGTTGCTGTCGAAGTGGATGTCGGTTCTCTCCTCCTTTTGATATTTGTCTTGCGCGGGTGATATCAAAAACTGATCTTTTTTCTCTGCGGCAGATCGCTCTCAAGACCACCGCACAATGCACTGCGCTTCAATGGCTGACGGAAGCTCAAACTTCGAATGGGAAACATCCGTATATGTGTATGTCTGATGTTGTTATTTGCGCTTTGAATTTATCCGACTCAAGCTCACTGCACCTGTATAGTCTCTCAATGCCAGGCTATCCACGCTCGCTCCATCTTCCCGTGTCAGGATACCCCAGACGTGAAATCTACTTTCGACTTCAGTATCAAATCTCCGTTGCCTGTCGTTGCTAGTGGACTGCCCGTACGCGAATCGAACGCCAAAGAGAGCAACGTCTACAAATTCAAGCAGAATGTTCCCATCCCGAGCTATCTTTTCGCTCTTGCAAGCGGGTGCGTATGATGTCTTGCTTGTGCGCTGCTTGTCTTATGGTATCATATTCTGACACATTCCTTAGAGACTTCGCCGAAGCATCTATCGGCCCCAGAAGTGTGGTTGTCTCCAGCCCGGATAAGATCGACGATTGCAAATGGGAGCTCGAAATGCATACAGAAAAGTTCATTGACACGATTGAGGTGCGTGAACCTGAAATGATCGTTGGGCTGATGTAAACTGACCTCTTGTAGAAAATTGTATATCCCTACGCCTGGGGTCAATATAACATTCTCATTCTTCCCCCGAGTTTTCCTTATGGAGGGATGGAAAACCCCATTTACACCTTTGCCACGCCCAGTTTGATATCAAAAGTACGAAATTCAGGATGCAATTTGCTGGACAGAAAGCACGACTAACTCAATTGCTGTAGGATCGAGAAAATGTAGATGTCATTGCTCATGAATTGGCTCACAGCTGGAGCGGAAACCTCGTTACCAACGCGTCTTGGGAGCATTTTTGGCTAAACGAGGGCTGGACTACATATTTGGAGCGAAGAGTAAGTTTGATATGGTCCTTTCAACATTGAGATCCCTGACTAACAGGGTTGTGGCAGATTATGGGAGCAGTGTGAGTTTTGCTCTCGAACAACTAGGCCAAAATTACTAACAAATCGACTTCTCAAGACATGGAGAGGCACATCGACATTTCTCTGCAATTATTGGCTGGAACGGACTCGAAGAATCCGTCGAGGAATACGGCAAAGACCACGAATTCACGAAATTAGTCGTGGATCTCAAAGGAAAGGATCCTGATGATGCCTTTTCCAAGATCCCGTACGAAAAGGGCTTTATCTTTTTGTTCTACCTTGAAAATTTGCTAACCAAGGAGGCTTTTGATCGCTTTATTCCTCACGTAAGTGACAATCTTAAAACTTTGAAGACATTCGTAATGTGGCTCCACAGCTAACGAGCAACTTTGCAGTACTTCTCTGTCTTTAAAGAGAAATCCCTCGACTCGTATGAATTCAAAGCCACAATAATCGACTTCTTTTCTAAAGATGCCGTGGCTTCCAAGCGTCTGAGCGAGGTTGACTGGGACTCTTGGTTCTACTCTCCTGGCCTCCCTCCCAAGCCAGCCTTCGACACCTCCCTTGTCGACAAGGTCTACGAGCTGGCTGATAAGTGGCAGTCTCTGTCCTCTTCCTCGTCAAATTTTACTCCATCAAAGGACGACATCAAGGGAATGAGCGCAAATCAATTTGTCGTATTGCTCGAGCGAGTAACCACATTCGAAAATCCAGAGTTGACTCCAGAATCATTCCGTCTGATGGGCCAAGTGTACGGATTCGCCGAAAGCTCTAATATTGAAGTCACCAATCTCTATTTCAAATTGGGATTGAAGGTCGGTGATCGAACGGCCATTGCGCCCAGTGTCAAGCTGCTGGGTGAGATTGGGCGGATGAAGTTTGTGCGCCCATTGTAAGTTTTCTCTTGCCCTTCGTGGTGACATCTAAAAATTGTCGTGTTTCAATGCATTTACTAATACCTTTCAAAGGTATCGCGCTCTCAAGAAAATCGATCGTCAGATTGCCATCGACACTTTTGCAAAATACAAAGACTTCTATCACCCCATCTGCCGCGGCCTCGTCGAGAAGGATCTAGCAAAATAGGAGTTGATGCGTTAACGACTATATGATTGAAGTAGCACTGTGTTTGGTGAAGAGATTTGCCATTTTCATTAGTACCTAACATTAATGGGCCCAGGGTCTACTGTACAAGATGAGAAATTTAAAGAGAGGGGGGGGGGAAACATCCTACTTTAACCCCCCGAGCTTAAAGTCCAGATCCGTGAGTCCAAATATGGGCTTCTTCGCTGCTCCTGACGCAGCACTAGCAGAACTAGCAGCAGCAGACTGCGAACCAACTAGGTCAAAGACAAGGTCTGCTTCCTGAGTCTTGGCCAGCTCAGAAAGAACACGACGCATGTAAGCCACCACAGTAGCTACTTTGGCCCAATCAAGGTCGCTTCCATCCTGTATAGTACCGCTCGCTTTCCATATGTTCCTCCACACTGCGGCTCCCAATACTGCATCACCTTTAACAAGGCCCTCGTCGTAGGCAGCCAAGACGCCCCGCCACTGGATAAAAAGATCCTTGAGATACTTGTTACGGATGCTGCGACTTGAAATGTTGTGGAGCGTAGCCATGCGCTGTTCCGCGTTGTGTGAGAAATGGTCAAATAGTTGACGAGAATGCGTTCGCACGGTTTCGGCCGATGGGAGAGAGCGA
This sequence comes from Talaromyces borbonicus, assembly GCA_002916415.1. Lineage (NCBI taxonomy): Eukaryota > Fungi > Ascomycota > Eurotiomycetes > Eurotiales > Trichocomaceae > Talaromyces > Talaromyces borbonicus. Next base: position 457,208 of record NBSA01000026.1, on the reverse strand, counting down.
ATCCGGACGGTCAAGAGGTACATGTGCAGGAATGTTACCTGAGACCATGTAGAGAACGTCGGAAGCAGTTCAAGCTCTGAAGTCAAGGTCATTTGTAAGCATTTATGAATTGTCTCAAGAGTAAAGCAGAACATGAAACCTTACCTTTGTACCACACCCCGGTCCCCACGCCGAGTTCTTCCCCGTCAGCAGTTTTCGGCACTTCAGCCCCTTTCTGCGCCAATTGTGGAATCTCGTAGTCTGCCTGCGACGAACAAGCTTCGTATAATTTCTGTGTGAATCCATACGAAACGTATGCTTGTGCTGCTCCTCCTTGTCGGGATACTAGACTTTTGAGAATGCCGGAGCTCGTTGCAGGAGTTGCCGTCAAACTCCGGCGAGGCTGAATGAAGCCATGTTTCCCTTGGAATCGCTTCGATGCATTGTATGCGCCGTCGTTCGATACAAGTTTGCTTTCCTGGCGAGCCGACAACGGGCGACTCGTTGTATGTAGTAGCTGAGACTGCGATTGAGATCGATCGGGTTAGACCAACACGGAAGAACAGAATGTTTCGCTCGTAGGACAATAATACCTGTTCTTTCACCAACACACGCAAGCGTGCACCGGAGAAACAATTGGGACACATTAATTTGCAAGACATATTGGCCACTTGCACAGCGTTATGGAGGTAGTTAGGGAGAGAATTGCACGATTGATGAAGTCATGAGAAAAAGAAGATTATCTAGCGTGTCGATATTTCGATCGGTCCGCCTTGGGAAATGTTTGCAGTGTTTGACCCCGCCGGATCGGACCAATCATCGGCGAGCATTCTCAGAGCTGATATCCCTGCACAACCACTTGCTGACTGTCTATAGAAAGGCAACAGTTTATGGCGCAAGAACAATGCGTTCTAGGGAATGGTCGACGATTGGCAATATTGACGAGAGCTTGTTGGGATCCCTCATCACTGCCGCAACGTCGTCACGGCCTCGAGCTAGACCCTGGAGCTCGCCTGCGTTAGACAAAAGCCGGGTGAACCAATTTAACGGCAACATCCAGTGAGAAAATCATACCTTGCGCACGTCCTCATATCCCATCTCCCGGGCCTGGTAGTCCCGAATAACCTCCGTAGTGTTGAAGTCCACGTATATCCTCGTATCTCTTATCCTGAAGAGAACATTATCTAATCTCATGAAAAACCGGGCAAGCAACAGTAAACGATTAGGCATGACGCGGATCTTGCAGGATAACATCGAGATACCGTTATCAGCTAGCTCGTCCTCGTAGAGCACCACCTCATCGAAGAACAGGATTGGGTCGGGCTGTTTTAGTAGTTCGATTGGAATTTCCACGTCGGTGGGCTGGAATGATGCTGCTTCCGATTTCACGGTTCCTTTGTAGTCGGTGCTATACGACCAGTCGAATGGTTTCACGACTTCTTTGATGCCGTCTTGCGTGTGTTCTCTGGAAGTTGAGACGGTCAATGTCTGCACAGACCGAGACATCTGCCAGTCCCAAACTCACCTGCTTTTTTGCCATTCCTTCGAATATGCGACTTTGAGCATAGCAGCCCCAGTCTTGTCAACTTTATCGAGAGCATCAAATGCATTAAACATAACTGCCCAGCCACTGGCTTCATGCTCAATGGCTATGAAGTTGTCGCCGAAGATCATCTCCGGAGGGGTAATGCCTAGCTTATTCGTCATATCGTCGATAGGGCCGGCCTTCAGGATGGGCAATTTCTGTGTCGTAATTTTGAACCCTTTCCGGGAAAAGACCTGCGGCTGCATCTTCCTCTTGGGATTTGGTGTTGAGCTCCAACTGCAGGAGCTATTGCTATTGCTGTGTTGCTTGTGAGGATTTGCGGCTAAGTTGGCGGAACAGAAAAGCAACGCAGTTGTGAAATTCTCTCTGGCGCAATTGTATTTTTCCAACGAGAGCAGGATCCTAGATCAATCAGGTACATCTAAACCGCCTTCAAAACGCATTGACAATTGGGAGTTAGTTAGTTGGTGCGATGGAAGAGAAAGAAATGTGCTTGTCTGCCCCGCAAGAAGAAGTAGCTAGTTGATTACGTTATCATCCCATCTGTCAATCACCCGAGGCACTAACCATTCTTGGCGGTTCCCCTGGCAACGGGCAACTTCCCTTTGTTCATAAACATTCCTCACCAAACCCCGAACTTCCCTCTTCATAATCCAACTTCCTCTTCTCTTCCATCCTTACTACACAACAACTAACGTCCTCTCTTGTCATCAGTCATAAATTGATAACGCCAACCATCTCGAGCATTGGTGTCCCCTTATAGATATTCACAAAGCGTCATCTGTCTTTCTGCCTACAGCTCTACTTCTGCATACAGCTCTACTGAAATGGCGACGAAGACTTTGGAGGCTCGATTCGAGCATCTATCGGTGAACGACGAGAATGACCGCCACGTCGCAACAAAAGGCCATATTAAAGCCAAGGTAGTGACTGATCCAGTGACTGTCTTGCGGTAGTCGCTCATCTGCTAACTCGACGGAAAAGGGATCGTTGTCAACCGCGGTGACTCTCACTGGCCTGGGAGCTGCAAACCAGTCAGCAGCAGCAAATTCAAATCGCAATCAGCTGTTGAAAATCGCCCTACAAAATACAACTGATTCCAAAGCGAATGCTTCGTCTCCTGCTAGCAAAGACCAACAGGGTCGGTCTCAAGAAAGCTCTACTGTCCTCTATGATCAACCAGCTCCCAAAAAATTACATCTCGGCATGTTTGAGATTGGTAAAGCTCTCGGTAAAGGGAAGTTTGGCCGTGTCTACTTAGCCAAAGAACGCTCAACTGGATTCATCTGTGCTCTGAAAGTCCTGCACAAATCTGAGCTCCAGCAAGGCGGCGTGCAGAAGCAGGTCCGAAGAGAAATCGAAATTCAGAGCAATTTGAGACATCCCAATGTTCTGCGGCTCTACGGCCATTTCTACGACAGCAAACGTATTTTCCTCATTCTAGAGTTTGCTGGAAAGGGCGAGCTATATAAACATCTGCGCAAGGAACACCGTTTTCCGGAGTGGAAAGCCGCCCAATATATTGCCCAGATGGCGGCTGCCTTGAAGTACCTGCACAAAAAGCATGTAATCCATCGAGATATCAAACCAGAAAATATTCTGGTGGGTATCCATGGAGAGATCAAGATCAGTGACTTCGGATGGAGTGTTCATGCGCCGAACAACAGACGACAGACGATGTGTGGTACACTTGACTATCTCCCACCGGAGATGTTGGTTCGAGGTTCTCAGGAGAACTTTTACACTGACAAGGTCGATCTCTGGAGCTTAGGGGTGTTGACCTACGAGTTTCTAGTGGGGGAAGCTCCATTCGAAGACACTCCTGTCATGACTCAGAGGAGAATCACCAGGGCTGACATGACGATCCCATCGTTCGTCAGTCCGGAGGCAAGGGACTTTATCAAAAAGGTACTTACTTCTCGTTGCCTCTACAAACTTCCCAAGATCACGGCTAATTCATATCAGCTTCTTGTCCTCGACCCTGAAAAGCGGATGACAATTGAGGAAGCCCAGCAGCATCCATGGATCGTCAAGCATTGCGTGAAAACGGAAAAACCAGCGCAACGGGGTCCCGCTCAGAAAGATGGCCGCTAAATGACCTGTTTGCGTTTGAATATTGCATTTACATTTGGAGTTTACGGATTGTTTCACATTGTGGCGTTGGATTAGGAAGTTGGATTAGGAATGGGTGTCACTGTTCATAAATATACTTCCACCGAATAGGATTTTACATCGTCGTCTTTGCTACTTGTGTATAAATACGCATGAAAGGAGTAAGAGTCGTGAGCGCTGTCATAAGCAGTAATGTACAGGGTATAGCCAAGTATCAAGTAAGCTTTCGAGAGTTCATCTGCACTTTACCGAAATATCTCGTCGAAAGGCCTGGTATCACGAAAACAACTTTCCCACACTTCATTCACCACTTTTTCTGCGTGTGCGTCGTCCTTGCAGAACGGTCTCGCGCGTACAGATAGCATTGCTCTTCGTCGAACGCATTCTTGATGTTGCTGCGTGAGCTTCCACTGTCCTCTTCGGAAAAATTCTCGCGACCACCGACACTCGCCGCTGAGGGAGCTCGCACGGATCTACCGAGACTCATCAGAACAACTCGTTTTGAAGGCCAATACCTCGGGGGGGGGAGACCGTACCTCAGTGCACGCTGCATGCCTCAAGTCACTATCCCAATCCAATTTAAACCTCAGGTGATCATACGCATGAACCATCTCGTGGGCCATGGTATCTTCCAGATGGCCCTGATCACGCATCTCGTTTGCGCAGATCTGAATACCGTAATCGGGATCGAAGCCGCCTGCTTTCCTTTGCGTACATCGTCGACACCGAATATTGTGACTCCCTAGATCGCCGCCTAATTGACGGATATTGTCGCTGAGGTATCGAACAATAGGGCCTAGAGTTGAAGATTAAAGAATTGGTATCTCTCTGGAGAATCTCTCTCGTAAACACCTGCGCAAAAAAAGACTTACTGTATTGTAATAAATAGTCGCGCTGATCCTCGCATCGTTTGCAGTCTGCAGCTTCGTTTCGAATGTCTTTTGCCAAGCGGAATTTCTCTTGTCCCTCGGGGGTCATTTTACCAGTTAATATCGAAAATATATTCCTCCATTGCGTGGCGAAATCATCGCCTTCAATATATCCAGTGTCTTTGGCTGGTGAATTGTCTGGTTCCGACATTATTATTCGATTAATCTTTGTTCTGCGTGATACTCTATGTTGAAAGAGAGAGTTCAGCATCCATGGATATGTTAAAAAGTAATAATCTGGCGGTAAAGACCGGCAGAATGCGTCCCTTCCTCCGATATCACTCCGCAAACGACGAAATTTTGGCTCTCTTGGAACTCTTGATTTTGCGGATTATGATAATTACCATTCTATCAATTTCTTGCTCTGGTGGTCAGTCTAATGGAGACTACTAGAGAAGTTCGTAGCTTGACGATTGTCATCAAATTAGGTATGCAACCCTCAATTCAGTGCATCTTATACCAATGGCCGTCCTGGCAAATAAAATATACATATTTATGTTGTATGATTCAACAGGAACAAGCTCTATCGTGGATGAACGCACCCACGAGCCAATTCTGTCAATTCTGTCCCTCATTGTCGAGACAGTTGCCAAGCTGCGCAAAGATGGACACAGAGTCATTCTTGTATCGTCAGGTGCCATTGGTGTCGGATTGCGCAGAATGGACATTGACGATCGGCCCAAACATCTACCTCGAATACAAGTAAGGCCCCTTCCTGCTGCTGGCTGCGCTGGCTGCCCGTGAGGTTTGGCAATTACTGATGATATATCATGGATAGGCCCTTGCTGCTGTAGGTCAGTGCAGGCTGATGAGCTTGTGGGACAGTCTTTTTGGACATTTGAGGATCCCTGTTGCGCAGATCCTCCTGACTCGGAATGATATTGCCGATGTAAGTGTCCCAGAGATATATACGATGCAAATACTGACTTCAATCTTCTAGCGCACACAATATATAAACGCACAGAATACATTTTCTGAGCTTCTGGACATGGGTGTACTTCCCGTAGTCAATGAGAACGATACCTTAGCAGTGGCGGTATGAAGCCAGATTTCCCATGCTTGGCAGAGAAATACTGACACGACCATCAGGAAATTAAATTCGGAGACAACGACACCCTCTCAGCCATAACGGCTGCGATGGTCAAAGCGGATTATCTTTTCCTGATGACTGATGTAGATTGTCTATACACTACTAATCCGAGACACGACCCTGATGCACAACCAATCGAGGTGGTCTCCGATATAAGTTCACTTGAAGTCGATGTATCAACTTCCGGCTCGTCTCTGGGTACTGGGGGGATGAGCACAAAGATTGTAGCTGCTCGTCTCGCCACTAGTGCTGGAGTAACAACAATAATCACCAAAAGTTCCAAACCGGGAAACGTGCATGCGGTTGTGAAATACTTGCAAGAAACTCAGAACGGCTCGACTGAATCGTCACAAATAGCAGTAGACAATATGGACGTCACAAATGAATCAATGACTGCTTCGAACCCCGGGCTGACACGGCCGCCGCTACATACTCGATTTCTTCCCTCCGATACACCAATTCAGTCCCGATCGTTCTGGGTCTTGCACGGCCTTGCACCGCATGGGAATCTCTACATTGATCAGGGCGCGTTTGGCGCTTTACAAAAGAAGGCCAGTCTTCTCCCCGCTGGCGTGGTTGCCGTAGAAGGACACTTTGGCCAACAAGAAGCCGTTCGTCTTTTCGTTGTAGAGAAGCGATCCCGAACTGCTATCGACGGCGACTTCATGTCTCACGCAGAGGAGCCGAGAGAAGTCGGTCGAGCAATTGTGAACTACGGCAGTCTTGAGATTAATCGCATCAAGGGCGTGCGCAGTACTCATATACAAGCCGTCCTGGGATATGCTGATAGTGAATACGTGGCTTTGCGGGAGAATATATCTTTTTTTCAGAAAGATATCCCCAGTGGTGCTGCTACTCCGAGTCAAGGATAATACAGCTCTAGACTGTGTCAAAAAAGTATTTTGTTACGATACCCATGCCGCTAGAAATAATAGAAATAACAGCAAAATCGCTTGAGATTGATTCGGCGAACTAATTGTAGCTCATCTAAATACAGACGCAAATAGGAACAGTGGCTTGAGCAAGGCTGAGAAGTTCTTGAATACGAGAGACTCAAGCTGATGCACGTCATGAGCCCTTACTCCTCGTCCGCCCATCGCTTAAGATATTTCTGCATGTCATCGTTGGGATGCGGCGCTGGAGTTGCCTGGTTATCGCAAAGTTTAGTCCTGTTCATTCAATGTTTCCAGCCAGATACAAAAGACTTACTGGATTCTCAATGCCGGAGGTAGTCCACGTGCGAGAAGCAGTGAGGGTTGTTTGCCATGTTGGAATCGGAAGAAACGTCTGAGCCATATCGAAGACACTTGCTGGAAACTGAGGAGGACCGCTCTTGGCCGTTATAGTTGCCGGGGGCCGTTTACCCATTGGCGCATACTTGGTGAGGCCGGTAGTCTGCTGGGGATAGGGAACTGCATAGGGGTCCTCGACGGGCACTTTGGCAGCTAGAATCTGCCTCTTCCTCAGTCTCAAGTCCTGATGGTGTTGTTCAACAGCGAGGTTTGTATTGTTTGATAAGCCGTATTGAACTAGCTCCGAGAATTTCCCTGTCGTACCATGCACCGAGAAACGGCCCGAGTAATTGACAACTGTTATATTGTTGGAGCCTCGTGAAACCATCTTTAGAAAACTAGACATTCCCATTAGCCACTGAGTATGCATGTGACTGTTGTAAAGAGAGCTATACTAAGCATTGGGATAGTCAGATCCCACGTCCGGATGAATTCGGTACGATATAGAGTTTCCTTTTTCAAAAAGACCTCCCGATGTGAGCAGGGCCAGCTCTTCCTGCGACACGGCTTATTAGTATCTTTCAAACCACCGGATAATACTATATTACGAACAGTATACTCCTGCTGAGAACCGCCAGCACAAAGCCAAAGGTCGTAGTCATGAAGCTCTGACAATCTGGGAGCTTCTCCAGACTCTTTCCAATATGTTGTCAGAACGTCGCCACTGTTGACCGTTGAGCCGGGCCATGGCTCTAAGAATTCCACATCTGCGCAGACAGACGAGAAGAGAATTGAAATCGTGAGCAAGGATGCTGCGGTGACTGTTTTCATGTTTTTTGAAGTTATCCTTACTGATGCGCCTTCAACGACAGCTGTGACTTAGAACGGCAGAACCAAGCGAAACTACAGACATGGATGATAACATGCTTCTGCTGCAGAAGCAGACCACCGTCTGTTCTCTGACATAGTCCATATTGGCGTCAACAAAACACGAAATCAAGCTCCTTGAATTCCAAAGGAAAGTGAGTCGATGCGGGATTGGCTCTTCCGGAGAGAGCGGGATCCGCATCACATTCCGATATTTCAGCCTGAATTATGAGGCAACACAATTATCGTCCGCCACCTTCACTCAGAACTTAACTGCGTAGATACTGTAATGCAAACCTCAAAAATCTTGACGACGCTGCAGAGAGGGCATTCCCATTCAGCGCACGATGGCTTTCACAGTGGAAGACTCGCGACATTTCCTCGCGTCTATTGCCACGTTACTACTTGACGGCAATCCGATTGCGATTTTGCTTGCTCTCGTCGTGACAATTTCATTACCCATTGCTCTGCATTACCTGATATATCGCAAAGCAGCCAGTCCATCTTTGTCTGCATTCGTATTGCTTGGTCCGAGTGGAGCTGGGAAGACGGCTTTTCTGTCTTTGGTACGTGTATTCTTCTCCTATCGTGTGCTCGAATGGCAAGGATCGGAACAACGAAATTCTAATGAATGCGCAGGTTGAGTCGACTTCTTCACCCAACACCCAGACATCAACATCGTCACACGATACTCATACCTCTCAAACATCAACATCCACAACCGTGACACTACCCCATACAGTACCCGTATTCTCAAATCGATACCGTTCAGTCAACGATCCCAGCCTGACAGACACCAAAAGAAACGCAATCAAATACATCCTCCGCGACACTCCTGGGCACGGAAAACTACGATCTGCGCAACTATCTCAATTATCGACGGAAGTCAATTCAAAGAAGAAAAAATCAGAATCACCTTCGATTCGAGGGATTCTATTTTTTGTAGATGCCGCTTCCCTAGCAGAAGATGCAGAAACGCTTCGAGACTGCGCTGGATATCTTTACGATACTCTCCTTGTCCTGCAGAAGGCCATTTTAGGAAAAACAAAAGGGAGACGATCTAGCAGCAAGTCAGCAGGACCAGGAATATCCGTCTTGGTAGCTGCGAACAAGCAGGATTTGTTCACGGCTTTACCGCCCGGTTCAGTTAAACAGAAACTCGAATCTGAGATCAACCGAATTCGTCAGACTCGTTCACGAGGGTTATTGGATGCGAGTGCCGGTCTTGAGAAAGCGGGACTTGACGATGATGATGATATCGATGAAGTTCTGGGTCAGGATGAAGATGCGTTCACTTTTCAAAGTCTGGAGGACGATATTGGTCTGAAAGTCGAGGTGGTTGGAGGAACTGCCAAGGCGGAGAATGAGAAAGAGACTGCGAATTTCACGGGGATCCGCAAATGGGAAGAATGGATTGGATCGTGTTTGTGAGAGATATCGATATGAATTTCGTCCCCTTGAATCTTAAAGGAGGTCGAGCTCCGGGTTATCCCGGAAAAGATAACCGGAGCTCACAATACTGGAAAGTGGTTATGATTATCTCGACGAGTGACCATAGCTTGATAGCTCTGTCGAGAAATGATCATAGCTGCTAAATTGCTCATCGAGCTCACTTACTATAGCTTCGAGCTGTAGGCGGACAGAGTACACGAATAACGACAGTGCGATGATTTCAGAATTCAGTGTTAATAGATAATATGGACCTCATATCTCTGTACATATTCTATAGTCTATGGTTGGCACTGCCCATCAAACCGGACCAAACAATACTCCTCCCAAGGAAATTAAAACAGAAAACTGAACAAGCACCGACAAACTCGCCACAAATTAAATATCAAAATTATACTAAAGATGTCACGACTTGCCGTTCGTCTGGTGAAGTAGCCACGTAAGTAGATCGACCTTGGTGGCTACAGCAACAGGCTTAATAGTTCCATGCTCGTCTCGCTCGGTTACAATAGCGGCACTATTCCATTCGAAGAAACGGTTCAGCACGCTGAGAGGCGTGTCCCAGGTAATCTCAAAGAATTTATTGCGATTCTTCGCCGATCCATGTCCATTTGTCTTGTGGGAGGCTGCAGCCTGAGCCGAGGCTCCAACGTCTCTGGGATCGGTGATGACTTCGGGTAATTTGGAAAAGTCGAACATGACGTCCGACACGGGGCTTTTACCCGCAGCACGACCTCGGGAAATCCAGCTCAGAACGTTTCCTAACGTGACGAGGCCCGCGAGTTTCTTGCCATCGGCTGTGAGAACGGGTAATTGATCGAACCCCTTTTCACGCATGAGCTCGATTGCAGCTTCGCAGGAGTCGGTGGTTCGCACGGTCGTGACGGGCTTGAGCCGGAGGGATCGGACTTTGCCAGTTTCAAAGACGTCTTTGTGCTCCCGAGACACGGTTTTCTCGGATGTTGTTGTGGTGAGCTCGGTTGGAGTGGATGGGAGTAAATCGTTGGCTGCTAGCCAATCGTCGTCTGCGAACTGTTACTCTATCAGCATGGTCCTCTCACCGAGGCTCGAGTTGAAAAGAATCGACATACCTTACTAAGGTAACTGCGAATACTGTCCGGGAAGACAACGACCACGATGTCATCCTTGGTGAAAGCACGGTCTTGATGAGCTTTAACCAGCGCCGCAACAGCGCTACCACTACTTCCTCCCACGAGCAGACCCTCTTCAGCAATCAGGCGTCGAGCGTAGTGGAACGATTCTCTATCTTCCGTCTTGTACCATTGATCGACTGCCTTTTGGTCTAGAACCTGGGGAATGAAATCGTAGCCAATACCTTCAACCTTGTAAGGTTCATTTTCACGTTCAGCGTTTAGCGAAGCCGGGACAGCAAGTATCGACCCTTGCGGATCGGCTGCAATGATTTTCACAGATGGATTGTGTTTCTTCAAACCCTTGGACAAACCCGTAATCGTGCCTCCGGTACCAGCTCCACCGATGACGGCGGTGACTTTGCCGGCTGTCTGGGTCCAGATTTCTTCTGCAGTACCCAATTCATGAGCCAATGGGTTGTTGATATTGCTGTATTGATCGAGGATATGGGCATTGGGAAGTTCCTTTTCTAATCGTCGGGCCACGCCGATGTGGGATTCGGGAGAGTCGTAGGCGGCTTGCGTTGGAGTACGGATGATATTGGCATTGAGTGCTCGAAGAACAGAGACTTTTTCAGCGGACATTTTCTCCGGCAACGTGATAATTGTTTTGTATCCTGCGTCGTGAGCAGTGAGCATAAACTATTAACGCATGCTTCTGAGCAGCTAACAGCTTTTCTTACCTTTGACAGCAGCAACGAGCGCCAAACCAATACCCCTATAATTTTGAGAGATCCATCAATAAAAATATCAGAGTAATTCAGGACAAGCCCGTCTTACGTATTTCCACTCGTTGGCTCAATCAGCGTATCTCCCGGTTTGATACGACCAGACTTTTCAGCCTCTTCAATCATGCGAAGAGCAATGCGATCCTTGACGCTACCTCCCGCATTAAAGAACTCTAGTTTTGCATAGACGGTTGCTTCTATACCGAAACTTTGAGGTAGCCGGTTCAATTTGACGAGGGGAGTGTTTCCGATGTGTTCTGTGATGCTATTCAGCACTTCTAGCGGGACGGGGGATTTTGTGGTTGTCATCTTGTTGATTGATCTGAGTAAAAGTCGCGAATATTAATTGGTTTCGAAATCAGTTCAGAATGTCAAAGTTGGAGGTGAGCGAGGGAATAAATTGCCTATATCAAAGTAGAGAGTGAGAGAATGAGAGAGAATAAGAAGTGAGTCGGCGGATTGAAAAATTGCGCCATGCACTCGGCGACTTCCAAAATAAATGTTGCCCCTCGCCGCATCTAGCCGGTAGCGTATCAGACGATACCAGACGATACCACGGTATTACATAATATCGACAATACAGTCCCGACAAGGACTGACGAGAACAAAGATGATTCCAGGTTCTTTCAAGTCGGAGACACGACTGAATAACCAAAGCAGTCAAGAAGTGATGTCGCATGGAGAAAAGCCATGGGCCGGCTGGTAGTCATTACTTGCAGCGGAAGAGTCGAGCCACTTTTCCTAATGAGGATTCACCCTGGAAACTACGAAACGAGACTAATGATTTGATGATCACCCGAAGCAATCGATAAGCATGAAATAAAATCAACAACCATGCAATCCGCCAATGCAGATCCGAAGACGACCAGTTCGAGTGCGAGAGCAATTGCTCTGATCTCAGCTGCTCTGCGCGACCATGCTATCGAATTCAAGAAAGAGACCGTCGAGACTGAATTGAACGAGACATCGCAACAGGGCCGAGCTAATGCGCAATGGGTGCTCGAGCATCTAAGTCCTAGCACATTACTCTCTCAAGACGAGTCAACTATGTAAGATGAAGAAACGAGAAGGAAAAAAAAGGCGAGAGATTATGAAATACTGAGATAAGTAGAGCGAAATCTCTAGAACGCGGCGGCTTACTCGAACCTCTTCTCCGAGATACGGAGCTGGAGTCGACGCGAGTTTTCACCGAAGACGAGATCCGTGAAGCTACAGCACTACTACGATCGTCAACTGCAGCGTACGCTGACCAAGTATCGACTCTGAAGCGTCAAATTCAAATCCTTCAAAATATAGAGGCTACAAAGGAAGCGAAAGAACGCGATAGGGCGCGTTATGTCAAGAGCCTCAACGACCAACATGTGCGGGAAGGACAGAGGATCAAAGCTACGGTACGTCTGGCTGCATAATCCCGCCCAACAGGGACGTATTTGCTCAGATTTTCCCAGGCCGATGAACTCAAGAATGATCTCGAAATGAAAACGCGCGAATACGAACAGCAAAAACATGTAGAGAGAAAACATCTCCTGTACGAAGTGAGCTCGAAACTGGCAGAAGACGACGCTGCACTCGCCAACGGCCAACGACTTATGGTTGAAGTGGATTCATCTGAGGCCGAGGTGCGGATGGAGAAACGGACGTTGCATCTAACAACGCTTCTGTCGCAATTGATCTCGGACGAAATTCGCTGTCGACTGGATCGGATATATCTGGAAGTCCTTCTCTCACGCAATGCAGATGCGACGAATGGCGTGGAAATCGAGCAGATCTCGAACGACGAGATGGAGGCAGATCTAGAGTCGCTATACTCGGAAATCGACGTCCTGGCTGAGATATCCGCGCAACAGAAGTTTGGTCAGCCTATTCTGCGTGAGCTCAGGCAGCGGAAACAGCGTCTTGCTCATTCGACGGAAGAAAACCTCTCTACAGTACGTACGAGCTTGCACTGAAATTCTACAGGCGACAACGCTGATACTGTATAGGTAGAAAAGGCGTTGCTACAAATGACGCGATCTAATGACGACGTTGTCGCGACTATACGCCATCATCAATCTCATTGCGAGACTTTGAAATTGCTTTCTGCGCTTTTTCGAGAAGAAGTCTCTACGTATGAATCTGAGACGGTCGTGAAAAAGACCCACGGCAGAGCATCATCTCTCCCGTCACCCATTAAACCGTCGCAATCACTACCATCCTTGGAGAGCTTTTTACGCCGCTTGGGAATCCGTTCGTCCACACAGACTCCAACGGAATTAGTCTTAGAGAAGCGATCGGAATTGGCGAATCTACTGCATGGTGACCTGGGTCTATCGGCTGAAATGCCACTGCACGCGCCTTCGAGTCTAATTGCGGAAGCTACTGCCTTACTTACCTCTGTGCTACAGACCGACTCTCACGGAGAGGTGTCGTTGATCAACTCCAAGGAAAAGGAGCGACTGGATGAACTGGAAAGGGAACTTTCGTTGGTGCAGCGCGACATGGAAAAACTCGATCTTAGTGTGTTGACGCAGCCGGATCGGGTGCGTGATAGATTTGTTGATAAATGGGGAGGTTCCTGAGAGAACAGACTCGCAGCGACGGAGTCAGGAATCTGCCATGGCTTGCTTACATGATACAAGATCATGCGATAGAAAAGAAAGCACACAATCTGTGGCTGTGTAACGGTACCTGCGCCACGCATTCAACCTCGTATAACTCGGTTCGCGTAACTTACAGTGTATTACTTCATGCCTAACTTACTTGTTTGGGCGTAAACTTGACATAGATTAATCGCACAGCCACATGACTAGAACTACTGTAGATTATGCAGTGTATTTATAAGTCAATCAACTAGTCAACTTAACTTAGTTAAGTTAGTTAACTGACTAAGTAACTGGCATGATGCAACGGCCCGGACCTGCATGATAGTTGCATCTACTTTATTGATGTTAACTAAGTAAATAACCAGGTCATAATGCACCTCATTCTAATTACCAGCTAGTTGGCGATAGAAGAAGAGAGACCTTGTCACTGTGTTTTACAATATACAAGCTGACCATTACCACGTGAGCTGGTCATTTTCCGATGACTACTTTTTACCAAGTTAACTAAGTAGAGGTTAGTTAACTGAGTAGTTAGCACTACTCCTAGGAACTAACTAAAGACCAAAAGTGCCAAAAATAAGGTACTCTGCTTGTCAGCCTCAGTGGAGAACAGCCGTCAGCTCCACTGTTCCTCTAGTACTAGGGTACTAGTATTTACGGAGTACCATTAACTAGTTAATTCAAGACTCCAGCCTGTCAGAATTCTTGCGGAAATAACCTTGTATGCATTTTTTATTTTCTTTCTTTTATTTTCTTTTCTTTTTTTTCTTGCGCCATGGCTTGATTTCTGCTTGAGTCTAGAGTCTAGTCCCTGCCACCAGAAGAGGGCTTGCCAGATGCCAGCTGAATGTACGAGGTGACTAGTACTAGTTCTTACTACTTACTACTGAATAACTACCGAGTAACTAACCCAAATGACTACAGTAACTAGATAATAGCTTCATTGATGTAATTGATGTAATGTACTTGTCAAATATGCCCCATGCAGCGGCCCGCTGATACTAACTACTAACTACTATAGTACTATGGATCTCTCTATTTCTACACGATATTTACGATGTTGGGGGCTATAATACTCGTGACTCCAATCCGTTCCTGACTTGTACATGCGGTCTGGATCATCCGGATGTTCCTCAACTCCCGCACTGCAGAAAAAGAAAAGACGCCAGTTAGTTAGTTATTCAATAAACCTGTAAAACGAGGACTTTTTTTTTTCGAAGGATTCATCTATCCCCTTCTTTCTAATACTGTTACTATTTTGGAATCTGGTAATTTTTATTCTTGTATGAATGAGCCACAGGAAATTCTTCAATGCCCTAGTCCTAGTCCTATTCCTAGGCACACTGTGGCTGAAATCAGCCTCATCTGCTAACTAGTTAACTAAGTTAAGGGTTACTACACCACTTCAAAAGCACTGGATATGAGCTCACGTGAAATTTGGGGTATGTTTTTTTTACAATTCTGCCTGATCAAGCCACAGTATATAAAGAATAAATCCCCGCCTGATGTATGATGGGATGTGACAGAAGATATCACATTGACAAAGTATATTTACTACATCCTACTCTAGAAATTGCACCAGTGCATACATACAAACCTACGACCTCGTCTACACACCTGATTCTGACCATACTATCAGCAAGATCGGCGCATATCTTCAACCAGAAAGTTATTACTTTACATATCTTGACAAACAAACATTCCACAATGTGTCTTGTCAAGAAAACCAGACGGATCGTCGGCGACGTCGAACGTTGCCAACAGACGACCTATTTCTGTCCTCGAAGCCGGAACGGCCAGACCTGTAGTCTTACTCGTCACGAAGAGATTGAGAAGCGTTACCAGCAATCTTCTTCTACTACGGCGATTCCCGGCGTAACACGCCGCCAGACCAGCAAGTCTCAAAAGGACAGCAAGGACAGCAAGGACAGCAAGGACAGCAAGGACAGCAAGGACAGTAAGGACGGCATCTGGAAAAGACTGGGCAACTCGTTTTCAGGGAGGAGCACAACAAGGACGGAAGAGGTGCGCGACAAAGATAAACGCCGTCGGCAAGCTTCGAGTCGTCGCTCGGTAACACCACCACCACCACCACCACCACCACCACCGGTTTTGATACAGAATAATATCTTGCCAACCACCGAACGGTCTGGGTCGAGTGCTCATCGGAGGATTGTGAGTGAACCTGTGGTGGTTGAACGTGTACCGAGAGATGTGGAACAAGTACGACCAGTCACCGAGCCAGTGTCCAGACCACAGCGACCGCCGAGGTCGAGAACTCCGGTTGATGATCGTCCTCGAAGAAGGCGACAGCAACCACCTATTTCTCTACATCAATCAGCACGACCGGCAATTAGAGTTGAGACGGTCGAGATCAGACCATCCGAGAGACACTCGGAGCGGCGACCGGAGATACAACCGGAGATACAGCCGCAGCCACCGCTAGAGAGACAGCCAGAGAGACAGTTGGAAAGTGAGGTAGACGATCATTTCTCCACTTTTGCAACTTTCACTTCCTCCTCCTCGTCTCCCGCAGAGTGGTCCGCTGCGACGCACATCGAGGACGAGACAGACGACCCCAACGACTCCGATGATTCGTTTGTAGGTAGAGAAAGAGAACAAGGAACAGTGTTTCCGGACCACGATCGGGAATACCTGTACGCTCAGCTAGAGGCTATCGAAGCGCAACGTCGGGCAGAAAGTGCGGCTCAAGAGCGCCGAGAAATTGAGAATCTGGCCAACGGCGTACGCCATGCGTTGCTCAACCGGCGCAACACCAGTGCTGCCTGGGGATCGCGAACGCGTGGTGCAGACCCCCGACTTGACGACGACAGAGAACGTACCTTGTCTGAAGATGGAGATGGAGATGAAGATGAACATGTCTCGAATAACAGACGAATTTATCGTCGACACTCTACCGTCATGGCGAACCGAAACTCGAACTCGCACTCAAACCCGAACCCGAACCCCTCGTCATACATTGTTCAAGAGGAACGGCGTCGCGTCCAAGAAGAAAGCGAAAGAGTCATTGAAGAGGCGAGGGCTCGACGCGATGCCCGCAGAACTGACCCTCGCTCTCGTGAAGAAAGAGAAGGAAGAATGCGGTGGAGGCAATCGTACTACCGGTAATGGTCGACCTTTGCGAGGGTTAGCTACATAGACATGATCGGGATATGCTTTTGTTGTATTGTGTTGTGTTTTGTTTGAATAGATTAGGATTGGTATTAGATCGATAGACTTTGAAATTTTTGCAGGACTGTCTGTTATCAAATGAAGGAGATGAAATAAAGAATTCGACGAAGAGATTAAACATAAATACTCCGTAGTGAATCGATCAACAAGAAGTCGTTGAGTCGTTGAGTCGTTGAGTAGTTGGAGTTGGAGAGCAGATCCGAGGAAAGGAAGCCGGTGATGCTGACTTAAGTTAGTCACATGCCCCCTCCTTCCGAGCCAGGCTAACTTACAGTGTGTACCTTCCCGAATCGGTCTGGGCCCCGAATCTCTTAATCTCTTAATCTCTCAACCTCTTTTTTTTTTACTTCTTCACTAACTAAACTAACCAAGGAGAATCCTCTTCAGATTCTACCTTTCTTACTGACAATATACCAGTCTTTCTCTTGATGATGCTTTCCGCTGCGTCTATCTCTCGGCTGGTAACAATTCATTCTTGTAAGTGCTTCCCCGCAGCGAGCTCGAGACGACG
The DNA here is from genome assembly GCA_002916415.1 of Talaromyces borbonicus. Classification (NCBI taxonomy): domain Eukaryota; kingdom Fungi; phylum Ascomycota; class Eurotiomycetes; order Eurotiales; family Trichocomaceae; genus Talaromyces; species Talaromyces borbonicus. The sequence goes on along the minus strand of NBSA01000026.1, from coordinate 439,840 downwards.
AGCGATACTCCGATCTGATCAGAGTCATCGCATCTCAAATCCCTATCTCTACCTTACAATGCTTCTCGCGAGGCTGACGATGCTAACGATAAGACTTTCTTACAACCAGAGTATTCTTGTCTATTTCAATGTTTTGACCATTGCAATCTGAAGCACTGGCATCTCGGACAATGAGAGTTGTTTCCCAAAAATCACTACGCGCCTGTAGTCTCAGGCGTACCCACGACTCTCTCGGTTCGGACTGTGCTGAACCCGAATCTGAATCTTCTCGTATCCCCAAATCATCGGCATCGCTCGCGCTAGCCGTTCGGGCACAACATGACCGCCCAACCCCCGCATGATGGAGACGGAATCGTGCCTCCCCAGCATAGCAATTCACAGCCAGGGGTTCCCGCACTGGATGAACATGATGCGATGGTCTTCCAGATGCCTGCTACCGATGCATTGAAAGCACTTACCTCTCATCTGACGGAACTGGCCCGCATTACCGGAGACGTCCCTGCTACACCCTTTGCACAGCAGCAGCAGATGCCTCATGCCAATTTGCAAGACTTGGCCTTGCATGTCGGCGCCGAGAAGAACGGGTCGGCCGTCAGTGTGACTGAATTGCATTGGGCAGACGCAAAGGACGGAAAGACAGAGGCCACTACGTCCGGCGTGATCCAGCACAACGTTTTGGCTAAACGGTTTTACTCGAAAAAGGCCCCGCCCATTACTTTAGAAGACTACCTCCTCCGCCTTCACAAGTATTGTCCCATGTCCACTGCGGTATATCTCGCAGCAAGTCTCTATATCACGAGGATGGTGTTTACCGAAAAGGCTCTGTTTGTCACTCCTCGCAACGTCCATCGTCTGGTGCTTGCTGCTCTCCGAGTGGCAATGAAAGCGTTGGAAGATCTAAGTTATCCTCATGCTCGGTTCGCTCGCGTCGGTGGAGTCGCAGAGCGTGAATTGACCCGGCTAGAAATCACTTTTTGCTTTCTGACCGATTTCGACTTGCGGGTCGATGCGCACGCATTGCGATGTCAGGTCAAGCTACTCCAAGACTCGTCCTTCCCGCCCGAAAACCATGCCGAAAACCACGCCGAGTCTGCTGTGCAAGTTCCCCCCATCGTTGCACCCGAAGTTGCCGAGGTGCATTCTTGATATGTTGGTCTCTCCTATTAATTTCCTGATCCTTGAACCTTAGTCTTTTCAGTATGGAGCGCGCGCCTACGTGCTTCGACATCTGTTGACTGACTACTTCTTGACGACCATTATTTTATTTCCTTGGTTCTCAGCTTTCGATTGGAAGATATCGAAAGTAAAAGCAAAATCCGTGTGAACATACATGCATGTACTATCATAGTTTTGTTTGGATTATTCGTGTACATTACATTTATCGCAGTTTGCAGCGACTTGCACTACTATCCAGTTTACTCTTATTCGTCTAGTTTAATTGGTGAATCGTAGAAAAAGAACCTGTATCTTCGTATCTCCCCCTGAAATTGAAAAGTAGAGAAGTAATGTGGCTGGTCTCTTCGTGCTCAGCCACAAGGCTCCCGCATTTCCGAGACGCCGACTTTAACTCGACCAAGCTTATCGTGATGAATCAGTACACCATAACTTGCCAACCAATGTAAACACCTTTTCATTCTTGACGTACGACCCCTGAGACATCATCTACAGTCTTCTACAGCTTTGAAATTTAACGACTTTTCTTGCAGTTCACTTATTCGCAGTTGTTCTACTGCTGACTGATCATCCTATTCTCCTTACCCAGCAGGCGCCGCCGAGAGGAGCCGCCGACTTTGACCGCCGAATTTCCAAATTGACTTGTCCGTCGCACCCGTCGCATCCACGATAGCCCTTTGAGCGATACTTGTTCTGAGCGATACTTTTCTGAGCGATACATTTCTGAGCGACACTTTTTCTGAGCGCATCCATCTCGCCCTGATTTTTCAGATTAAAAGCCCCCGGGCAAATGTCGTTCCCAATCTCGGGTGGCCCGTCAAACGGCAACCCAGCACCGGCCTCGAGCATGCAAACAATATCAATAAACGGAAAAGCCACCGCGGCACCACCTCAGACTACGACGGATGGCGTTGAGCTGAAAAGCATGACTGCCGATAATCACGGTAACAGTAATGGCAACGGTAGCGGTAGCGGTAACGGCACTGCCAATGGTAATGGCAACGGAGCTAGAGAAGACCAAATACCTGTTGAATCGGACATCATGCAGCTGGCGCGATTAGGCGAGATTGGCGCTATGCAGAAGTTATTTGATACGAAGAAGTTTAATGCCAAATATAAAGATGAAGAAGGCATTACGCCGTTACATGTGAGTGAAGGATTCTTCTTCGCGACAAGCTCTGGTGCAACGACTGATTCGTGTTGATCGTGTTGATTGTGTAGTGGGCTGCAATCAATAATCAATACGCCATGTGTCGATTTCTTCTCGATTCCGGCGCCGACGTGAATGCAAAAGGAGGCGAATCCGTGGCCACACCGGCCATGTGGGCTGCGCAGCGGTGTCATTACTACATTGTCGATTTATTGCTGCAACGAGGCGCCGATCCGCTCTTGACTGATGTTCAGGGATATAATATATTACACTTGGCCACGATCGATGGGAATGCGTATTTGGTATTCTTGCTACTACATCAGGGTATCCCCGTGGATATTACGGACCCGCAGGGTCATACGGGATTGATGTGGGCGGCATATAAGGGGCTTCCAGTCTGCGTGGATCTGTTTTTGCGATGGGGCGCAAACGTCAACGCCGCGGACGAAGGCGGACTGACTCCCTTGCACTGGGCGTTGGTGAAAGGCTCGTATATGTGTGTTCAAAAGGTGCTTGAATACGGAGCAGACCGGTTTGCGACTACGCGAGAAGGCAAATCCCCTTCCACGGTGGCTAGCGAAATGGGCTCTGCTAGAGTCTGGCAACGAGCCTTGAATGATTATGGCTACGATCGAAATGGGAATGTGAAAACGCTTCCATTGGGAATCACCATGTTCATACACAATAAGAGCGTGTTGACGAAATTCTTCTTTCTCTGGCCCTTTTTGTCCATGTTTGTTGTTATTTGGATTTTGAGCAATTCGGCCATTTACATTGGCTTGCCTGTTGCCGCGCTGGTTGCTTTCGCTATGCAGTATCTGGCTCAACAGGTGGCTAACAACGGACCTGGAGAATTCCGTGTATTGCAGAAGACGGTAAGCCTCTCTTCCTGTCAATTGCCGAGAGACTAGGCTGACGAGTACGTGATCAGCCGTACCTCGCTGGAGTGTTTGCTGCAAGTCTTTTCTGGGTGAATGTGACTTATATTTTCCGAGTTCTCCCTGGTAAGCTTCATCTATATTTCTGGCGTGAGGAAGAGGTCGGCCAGTATACTAATATGAAACAGTAACCTGGGCCAACCATCCTATTCTGAACATCTTATTCGCCGCTTTCGCAATCACCACAAGCTATTTCTACATATTAGCCATGGTAGAAGATCCCGGCTACGTGCCCAAATTGAGCAGCAGGAATCAGCAGAGAGAAACCATGCGTGAGCTGATCGATAATTGGAAGTTCAACGAGGAGAATTTTTGTATTCATTGCATGGTGCGCAAGCCTGTGCGAAGTAAACATTGCCGGCGATGCTCGCGATGTGTCGCCAAACATGACCAGTACGTCGTTCCCTTGAGTCTGAGATTGGTTGATTGAGAGATTGGTTCGTTGGAGAGCGAGATCAAATTCTAACTTCGATATAGTCACTGCCCGTGGATTTTCAACTGTGTGGGCGCTAACAATTTGAAGCATTTTGTTATTTATATATTGTCCCTGGAGGTGGCAATACTTTTTTTTATCCAATTGGTTATCCGCTGTAAGTTCCTATTCACTTTGAAACATGAACATCTGTTCGATTTGTCTAGTCCGGTGTTCGGTGTCTGACCCGAATTCCAGATATTGAAATACTTCCTGCTCCCGAGACATTATCGTGTAACATCATCAACGACAACCTCTGCACGATACTGTCCAAGGATACATTCACCCTTTTTCTCTCTATATGGGCAGCTCTGCAATTGGTCTGGGTATCGATGCTGTGCTGCGTGCAGTTGGTGCAAATCTCTCGAAATCAAACAACATACGAAAACATGCGAGGCTCAGCTATGACACCAGGCGGAGCTTCACAAGCCATCGCCTCGGCCCTTGTAGCCGGAACTCCGAATCCAGCAGCCGCAGGCCTTACAAGCGCAGGACACGGGCCCATCCCTGGCTCTACTCCTGGCCACGCTCCTGGCCACAGCCACGGCCACAATCACAACCGTAAAGGCGGCTTCCTAGGCCAATGGATGGCATTATTAGGTCTCGACACCTTTTTCGCCACGGCCCAGGGCCGATCAACCCGTCAACGGAATCCGTTTTCGCGCGGCATCGTGACAAACTGTCGAGATTTCTGGTTTGATTCCGCACCTGTATTTCGCTCACGCACGCCTGGTTCGGGTATGATTGATGGCCAGGTTGTGGATTATTATAAAATGTATGAACCTCCGCTCAGAATGGCGCATGGTTCGAGTCGGAGTGGGAATTATGTCAGTGTTGCTGGCGACGAGCCTGAGTCTGCTGTCTAAATGAGATGTCAGGATGAGAAGACGGAGAGGGAGAAAACCCTCTTTATATAATTCTAATGGTATGACCTATACACTCACCCTTATTTTTTGCCTTCCCCTGAAATTTCTTCTTCCTGATGCATCCACAATGACATCCATCGATACATTCATGAGCGTTGCTGTCAGCTTTTCCTCATTTTGTCTAAATAATTGCGCATTTCTTCTATTCTTGTCTCCTTTTTCTGGGCCTTTTTCTAGGCTTAATGTACAAATCTACGAAATACGATCAATAACTATGAGATGAACTTTCTCATAAATGCTCCGAAAAGATTTCCTACCCCCAGTAAATGGGTAGATTATCAGCACTGCATTTGACTTGATCTCCACAGTATCTGATGAGTAACTTAGTTACATTTGTTTCACATAAGTTAGAGTTCATTCAAGATCAACCAAGTCAGAAAACAACTATAACATGTGACGAAATTCCCTTTTCTCAGGCCGCTGCTGTTGTTGCTGCTGCTGCTGTTCAACTCTTAGTAATTTCAGACGCTCGCCAAAGATTGATTCCACCAATTCGCCACTCCGCGTAGCCAAAACCGATAAAAGACTATCGCTAATTCCATGGGTGCTTTCGTTGCAACCTTGTAACCAGATTCTGGCATCTGCGCTGACTTTGTCGGGATCTAGAACTAAGCTGTAATCTCGCTTGACTTTCCAGGTCTTATTCTCCGGATCTCTATCTGACGAAGAAGAAGAAGAAGAAGGTCTCAAATGCTCAATTGGCGCGCAGAGCCTTTCGTGTGTATTTCGTGTGTATCCCGTCGCAACCACAAAGGCATCCAGATACAGAATTTCTTCGTCTGGCTGCGCCGCTGCTCGGCTATCCTGCCTAGCAGTACTAGTACTGCTGATAAGAACTGCTAATCGATCGTCCGAAGGCGTTTGATCTACTCGAACAATCTGCTTTTGCGGTAAAATCACTTTCCGCCAGTCTTCTGGTCGCTTGCTTGTGATCCTTTGCATATATATATCGTGATAGATTTGCTCAATAAGTTCCATACGGACTACGCCGTAGTTTGTCGCTCGGTCGGAGATGATTGATTTTTGTCGTTCATCTGCTGTAGAAGCGTAGAATCCGTCAATCCTGTCCGGATCAAAAATCTCATTCACACTGCAGATTGTTAGATTCAGATTGCTAGATTCAGTAAACCCAATCAAGAGCGGAAACATTAGCAATAGAAAACCTACAACGGGGAGTCGTCGCTGGGACGTAGCGCAGAGTCTCTCATTATTAATGTGACTTTGGCATTGGGGTATCGTTGATATAGATCGTGAAAGATCTCAGCCGCACTCTGTCCACTTCCCATCACGGCAATATTGTACGGGTTTGAAGTCTCTTTCAGCAATTCAGGCATCGTTGTGCAGTAGCTAGACGAGTGCATGATGCGAGGATGGAAAGGAATGTTCGCGGGGATCCTGGGTTGACCTCCAATCGCAATAATCACATTTTTGGCCCGTATCGATCTGTTCTGATCCGATCTGACGTCTCTTGATTTCACAATAAATGAATTGGTTTTTCCGGAACCCCGTTCGGCGGCTTCCTCTTCTTCCCTGACCTCCACGACCTCCTGGCCGTAGGATACGACATCGCGAAACCGATTGGCACACCAACGCATATAATCGTCGAACTCCAATCGGGTCGGTAGAAATGTGCTCAGATTTGTGAACTCCACGAGCCGTTTCTGGCTTTTGAGGTAATTCAAAAAGGTAAATTCACTTCTCGGATCGCGGACTGTGGCTAGATCTTTGATGAATGATATTTGCATTTTTGATCCCGGCACCATCATCCCGGCGTGCCAGGCGAATTGTTGCTGTTTCTCCAAAAAACAAATTCGAGGTGTTCTGTAATTTGCCTTGCGACCTGAATCATCCAGGGCATCGTGCAACGCGATGGCAATTGCGAGCGAAGCTGGTCCAAAGCCTACGCAAACCACGTCGTATGGCTCGCCGGCGTAACCGGCATCAGAAGGCGATGTCGCCATGCGACAATTTTTTTCCCTCTTTTTTCTTTTCGGTTTGATGGAAACAGAGAAAGCAATCTCAAGATCTCAAAACGTATATAGCTAGCTGCCTAGCTACCTATGGCGGGACGTACCCGCGTTATGAACTTGAAGATGTCAAAAAAGCAATCACATGCTAAAACGAGCAGATTTGTGAAATTTCCATCCGGTAGGTTAAAAACATAGAAATTGTCGAAGTTGCTTAGAGCTCCACGATCAAGTTGATCACATTAAGTGGAGAGAAATCGAGCGACCTCGAAAGTACAAGTTTGACGCTCCAAAGAGTACCGGTAACTACGGTAAGTCTGGCGTCAGGGTCGCACTAAGAACTGTAGAGAATGACGAAAATGCGAAAAATCCCATGGATAAACCCAAATCAAAAGAAGCTTGGCGACCGAGCACCAGTGCCATTTTCGCTCAACCGATCGATCCGCGGGTTTTGTCAGAGCTTGATGCGAAGGGAGAGAGGGATCTGAACCACAGACTGATTGATTGACTGGAACGAAAGAAGCTCGGCCCCTCCTCCTCAAGCCTCAAACAAGGCATGGGCACAACACAGGCATGTCATATTTTCCCCCTCTCTCCTTACTCGCATTAACTTGCTACCTAGTACTGTCATTCGCTCCTTCATGGATTCGATGATCGTGGAATGGAATGAAGAAATAGCTTGAGCTCCGGCTTCAAGCACAGAGCGTGCATTTTGTGAACGAGCCATTGGATTTCCCACCTGGCTGGCTGTCTGGCTGTCTGGTTAGGCTATGCACGGATAAATGCGCTTGGAAGTTGATTCCGTACTAGCACTTTATTTTGTTTAGTTGCATACAGTCAGTGTCCTGATGATTACCGTTAGTTGGTACTGGGTACCGCGTGGACAACCGAGAAGATCAATCAATATTCTCAAGTGATATAAAACCCCGCCAGGACACGACAAAAAGTTGACCGCATATGTGCGATCCTTCAACAATTCGTTCTTGTCCTGGAGCTAGCTCCACTCCCACTTCAAATTTGTCTATCCACAGCGGAACTGATTCAAGGCATGGCCGAAAGGCGAGGTTCCGACAACGGAGGTGGGAGACGCTTGTCAGACAGTGACTCAGTCAGTCTGTTAGTCTAGACGTCGTCTTGAGAGAGAAAAAAGATATTGTCGGAGTTGGAGATCGTAACGACTTACTGACTCTGGGAAGTATTGCTTTGTTTTCCATTATTACAAAAGGCAGAGTTTACTATGTGACGCGCACTGGCCTCAGAAAAGCTTCCTCCTCGCGCCTTCTCCACCACGCGAATGTCAGGGCAGTAAAGTTAGGGTAAGGTTAGGGTGTTTAGGGTAACTAGTCGTTGTTCTTAGGGTACTTAGGGTAAATCCAATACCTTGGTTGATTTAAGCAACTGCGACCCTGACAAGTTGACATCCGAAAAAAGGAAGGAAGGAACGATGCTTCCATCGTTCCTTCCTTTCTGTTCCGATGCGATGTCGTAACCTTCTATGACTACCCACATTTCTTCTACATTTCTACCTCCGATACAATCCAGTGACTTTCTTGGCCCAGTCATTCACGCGCTATATTAGGTACCTCTTATGTATCCTCTGTATTGTGTATCATGTAACTATCGTGTATCATGTAACTTATTACTGTAAGATCCAAGAAACGCCGAGCTCGATCAAATATTGATCCTTCTGTCTCTTCATTTCTCTTCTTCTCCCCCTCTTCTGCGTTTCTCTCTTCTTCCTTCGTCCTCGCCTTCGTTTTCTTCAATCACGGCGCTTGCTATACATACCAATTTTAAGCACTCGCATTACATTGTGGAATTGGACATCTCCTATACTTAAAGCGTCTCTGACGGCTGACGTCCATCCCATCGTTATGGACATTAAGCCTACTCTGTTTCCTGATGTATTCCCCAATTCTCAGAGCGAGTCTTGGACAAAGGTGCTATGGAGCTACCCTACCGGCGAGCAAAGTATCTCCTTAGAGCAGTTGGTATTATCATGGGCGGCATTACTCCATTCATACACAGGCGATGAATATCCTGTATTCGAGGTTGACCAGTATCTGGTCAGGGTGAATATTGCAAAAGGACAGTATAGCCGGATCTCGTCAGGAGAGCAGGCCAATACACAGAATACTGTTCGCACGGCTATTCATATGACAGGGCCAGAGGCCAGCGATGTCCTGATAGCAGAAAGTGGCCCCGCACCAGAAAAGCCCTCGCTTTGTCTCCATGCGAATCTGGAAACAGGCACTGGAGCTTTGCAGTCGGCTACCGGTATAACACCAACTTATCTGCACCAGATCGGCCTACAGCTTACCAGATGTCTGGAGCGGAATACGGGAGTTGCGAAAGCGACGAGGTCGCCCACTCAATCAGAAATGAAGTGGTCGATCGTGAACCCGGTCCCGCGCGAGCTGCCAGGCCCATCTTTGCTGCATCATTTGGCTTTTCATCGTGGTCAACAGGATGCTGTTGCGTTGGAGTTCCTGAATGCTGACTCTTCTGTCCAAAGATACTCATTCCACGAACTGGATTACCTCTCGACCCAGTTGGCGCAACGGCTTTCTCAAAAAGTCGACTTTACGCGGTCCCAAACCAAGGATCGAATCATTCCAGTGCTTCTTGCCCAGTCTCCTGATTTGTATATAGCTTGGCTAGCGGTTTTGAAAGTTGGGGCAGCATTCTGTCCGTTGAGTGTCGATGCTCCTGAAGATCGCATCCAGTTTATTTTGAAAGACGTTGGGGCCGATGTAGTAATCTCCCACAGCACCTTCAAGGATAGACTTGGTGCTGCCGCGGAGCTCCCGCTGATTTTCATGGATACCGATGCTTCACAGTCGGACCCGATCGATTGGCAAGAGCCCCGTCTCTTCCCCGAAAACTGTGCCTATGTTATGTACACTTCGGGCTCAACAGGCAGACCCAAGGGAGTGACTATATCTCATCGAGCAGCAACACAATCTTTACTAGCTCATGAAAACTTGATTCCACCTTTTACAAGGTTTCTGCAATTCGCTTCTCCCACCTTTGACGTTTCTGTTTTCGAAATATTTTTTCCCTGGTATAGAGGTGCTACCCTCATTGCCTCAGAGCGAAGTAGCATGCTCAACGACCTACCGCAAGTGATCTCCAAGATGCAAGTCGATGCCGCTGAACTGACTCCAACTGTGGCTGGGGAGCTTTTAAGGAGCCGCCAAAATGCACCTTCTCTGAAGATCCTGCTTACCATAGGCGAGATGCTGACGAATAGGGTTGTGGAAGAATTTGGCACCTCAGACTCGCGTGCTGGTATACTTCATGGAATGTACGGTCCCACAGAGGCGGCAATTCACTGCACAGTCGCCCAAAGTTATCGGACTGGATCTGGAGTAAATCTGATCGGCCGTCCCTTTGAAACTGTATCGGCATTCGTCATAAGCCCAGAGGATTCGTCGCATGGAGAATTTGAATCTAAGATCCTGCCAATTGGACAAATTGGGGAGCTAGTCATCGGTGGACCACAGCTAACTGCCGGCTATATAAATCGCCCTGCAGAGAACTCCAAGTCTTTTATGCATTGCGAAAAGTATGGTCGATTGTATAGGACTGGTGATAAGGCGCGGATTCTTCCGAATGGAGAAATTGAATGCTTTGGACGAGTATCGAAAGGCCAGGTAAAGTTACGAGGTCAGCGTGTGGAGCTTGGAGAGATTGAAAATATCATCTCCATGACTCCAGGTATACGCAGCAGTATTGTAGGGGTCGTTGGTGGAATCCTGATTGCGTGGATTTTGGCGGACGATAGCCACGAAACGCAGCTTGACGAAGTCAAGGCCTTTTGTCGAAAGAAGCTGCCCTCTTACATGGTTCCTGGAGATTTTCTGTTTGTCACCGAATACCCACGACTTGAATCTGGAAAAGTGAATAGAAGCGCACTAGAAGAGGAGTATTCGAAGCTTCAGAAAGAGACTTATTCTAACGAAAAGGCAACATTTCGAAACTCGCTAGAGGAGAAAATATCTGAGATTGTTCAGGATATACTTGGCACTTCACTTGGAAGTCTGTCAGCCGCAGGGCTCGACTCTTTGAAAGCCATTAAATTGGCTTCCCAGCTACGCAAGATAGATATCAATCTGGACGTGGCTAAGCTTCTCTCAGCTGATTCTGTGAGTGATATCTGGAATCTCGCGCAACAAGCAACCTCAGCCACGAGTCCCTCCACTGCGACCATCGATAGCATGGCACAATCTGTGATCGAAGCAGGATTAAAATTGCTGCAAAAGATGGACTTAAAATCTCGAGCTGAAAGAGTGGAATTATGTAGCGATATCCAGGAAGCTATGCTACTTGAAACTCTTCGAGATAGTAGGGCGTACTGCAACTGGATTGAAATGAAATTCTCCGAAAAATATACTGTGCACGAAATCAAGCACGCTTTCGAACAAGTCTTGGAGCGTAATAGCATCTTGAGGTCTGCTTTCTTATATGTTGACTTGCCCGATCATCCCTTCTGTCAGGTCGTATGGAGTCCTGAAAATATAGCGGATGTTTTCTCTGAAACAACAATGTTCGACTATCAATGGAGCGCTACTGAGAATTCTGATTTCGTACATCCTCTCAGAATTCAATTCATTGTTGACAAATCACCAATTCGAGCTTTGGTCCATCTACACCATGCAATATATGATGGCTGGTCATGGGAGCTTATACTCAATGACCTCCAGGCTGCTTTAAAACAAAGCTCTCTGATCAATCGCCCCCCTTACTCGGCGATAGTAGAGCACTACAGAAAAATGACGACGTCGGGTGTTTCTTCAGCATCAGTCCAGTATTGGGCAAATTATTTGCAGGACGTGACCCCCACGAGATTCCCCAATTTCCATGGTCGAAATGGAATCGAAGCAAAAACGAGAAAATTTAACCGTACCTTAAACATCAGCCCTTCACATCTTGAAGCTCAGGCTCGGTCAATGTCAATCAGTCGCCAGACCTTTTTCCAGGCCTCTCTCGCATTTATCCTATCGTATTACCTCGACACGCAAGATGTGGTCTTTGGTTCGGTCTTTTCAGGTAGAACGATACCAGTCGAGGGAATAGAAAAGATTGTTGGGCCATGTCTCCATACTCTACCAAGTCGAGTGAAATTATCCTGGGTACGAACAGTCACCGATATCTTGCTTGGTATACAGAGAGATAATCTCCAGGCACTGGAACATGGCAATCTGCCGCTGCGCGCTATCAAAAAAGCTGCAGCAGTGGAAGGTACAAACAGGCTATTTGACTGCATTATAGTTTGGCAAGAGTCTCTGGAGGAGTCTCTTCAAACTAGGACCTCCTTTGAACAAGTGGAAGCCGCTGACTACTTGGAGTTCCCATTGACAATTGAGATAGAGCCAAGCAATGGTCAAATAAAAGCAGCTGCCATTTTTGACGAGTCGGTTATCCCTGAAGATCAGGTCCATATCCTATTACAACAAATTGACATGGTCACTGAATGTTTCGTCCGCTACCCAGAAGCATCGATTAGCTCCATTTCAACGCGACTGCCGTCTGATACATTATCAATTCACAACGAAGATTACACTGAATTGACAAATCTTCCACATTTGTCTCGTTGTGTTGAGGAGATCGCGGCGAACGAGCCTACGCGGACCGCTATTCAATTCGTCCATTCCTTTGACCCCGACACCGAAACTATCGACTCTAATACTTTGACTTACAATGAGCTCAACATGCGCAGCAATCGTCTCGCCCATCAACTGATCAGCCATGGTGTCTCATCGGGCGACCTTGTGGCCATTATTTCAGACAAATGTGTCGAACTGTACGTTGCTATGTTGGCAATCATTAAGATCGGCGCTGGCTACGTACCTTTGACGCTGAGCACTCCCTCGGACAGAATATCAACTATTTTAAGCGAAACTGAACCGAAATTGTGCATTATTGACTCACGTTCCTTCGTGAAGCAGGTTTTGGGAGCGCTTCCGGCTTTGGACCTTTACAATACCGACTTGGATCAGTTCCCGGCTGCGAATGTCGCTGTATCCAACCACGACTCGAACACTTCATACGTGGTCTATACGTCAGGAAGTACAGGAAAGCCGAAAGGAGTTGCTGTTTCTCACAAGAATCTCAAAAGCAATATCGCAACACTCGCAGAAATCTATCCTGTTGGATCGCGCTCTAAAATTCTTCAGGCATGTTCGCAAGCCTTTGACGGTAAGTAAATGATTCATTCCATTCAAGAGACAGTTGAAAAAATAGTAGTATACTGACACTGTGCAAGTTTCGGTTTTTGAAATATTCTTCGCATGGCATACCGGGATGACTCTGTGTTCGGCGACAAATGATATCATGTTTCGGGATATTGAAGCAGTTATAAGAAATCTCGAAATCACGCATCTGAGTTTGACGCCGACAGTTGCGGCTCTGATAAACCCTGAAAATGTTCCAGGTGTAGAATTTCTAGTCACAGCTGGCGAAGGATTAACGGCGAAAGTTCATCGAGAGTGGGCAGATAGGGGGCTTTATCAAGGTGACTATTTCAGACTATTATACTGGGAAAAGCAAGACGTTCTAACCTTCAATAAGGCTACGGACCATGCGAGACCACGAATATTTGCACTGTGAAGCCAGATGTCTCGCAATTCGATGACTTGAGGAATATCGGTAAACCCTTCAAGAATACATCCGCATTCGTTATTTCCGATAGCCCGGAATTTACCCTGGTACCCAAGGGTGGTATTGGAGAATTTTGCTTTGGCGGCGACCAGGTGGTAAGTAAATTAGAATGATTTGATTGCAAGATCATCCATCGTCCTAGTTTCTGACCCAAGATTTAGAGCCAAGGGTATATAAAGCAAGAAGCTTTGACGCAAGCCAAATTTATTGATCACCCGGATTTCGGCCGACTTTATCGTTCTGGCGATTTTGGGAGAATGTTGGCGGATGGATCACTTATTTTCACAGGCCGACGAGACGATCAAGTCAAATTGCGTGGTCAGCGAATTGAGCTGGGTGAGATAAACAGTATTCTCCTCAGTCAGTCCCAGATACAGGATTGCACGTCATTGATACTCAAAGACATCGAGCAAACACAACGACAGCAGCTTATTTCCTTCATTGTTCTGCGTCATCCAGGCTGTTCTCAAAATGATGGAATAGTGTCTGTGATAGAGGCTGCATTTGAAGAACTTTCTGCTAAATTGCCACCTTATATGATCCCATCTGCTATCATCCCTGTTGACGCAATCCCAATGACGACCGTCAAAAAAATTGATACTAGACGGCTTGCAGACATCTTCCAAAAAATGACACTGGACGAGTTGCAAATGTATTCGCGAGAACAAGACCAGTCTTCAACGACCGTTTTGGATCCCACTGAAAGCAAGATCGCTCAGATAATGTCACAAGCGACTCGAACGCCAATAGAACAGATCAGACTGAACACTTCTCTATTCAGCATTGGACTAGACTCAATATCTGCAATTTACGTGACCAAACAGCTCAGAAAGTCGGGGCTAGGCCAAGTTGATGTATCACAGGTTTTGCGTCACAGTTCAGTCGGAGAACTCGCAAAGTCTTTACGGAGAGCCATGAATACAACCGAGCAGAGCTCCAATTTTGATACAACTGTTGATCGCACTTCTCTGGAGAACGGCATTGTCCAGATGATTAAAGATGACTTTGAGAAAGCTGGCCACAAAGTACAGAGAGTCATTCCATGCACAGGCTTGCAAGAAGCAATGCTCTCGCGTACTGCATCCTACGACGAAAACTCATATTGGAATCACATTGTATTTGAGTTTAATGGTGAGATCGAGAAGTTTCACAAGGTTCTGCAGCACACTGTAGCGAGGCATGAAATATTGCGTACCTGCTTTGTTGCTACACAAGATGCGAAATACTCTTACGCACAGGTGGTTCAAGAAGAAATCTCGATACCATTCGCAGCCGTCGAGACAATGGATGTGGAACAAGAATTACGAAAACGGAAATCAAGCATTCGATATGATGAGAAACAACGTACCGTTCCCTACGCTTTGACGGCCATCACTCATTCTGAAAATAGAAAATTGTACCTCCTCTTCTCCTTTCATCATGCCATACACGACGGGGAAGCGATGTCCCTTTTATTCAAAGAGATTGAAATGGCTTATCGAGGAGAGATGCTATCTCCTCCTACTCAGTTCAGTCGGTTTATCGATTATGTCACGTCCACTGCAAGCCATTCTGAAGAGTCATTCTGGTCTGAATATATGAATGGCGTCTCGCAATCATATATCTGCCCTCAAGTACCGATGTCTCATGACAATCAGGGACCCCGAACGGCAAATAACCGACAGGTACTGAAAATATGTTTGACAGATTTCGAAACAGCCTGTAAAGAACTATCCGTCACTCCATTGAGCATCTTTCAGGCGTCGTGGGCGAGGATTCTATCATCTTACTTGTCAACTACCGAGGTCTGCTTTGGCACAGTGTTCAATGGCCGAACAGCACTTTTAGAAGGTATCGAAGACATCATCGGACCTTGTTTCAATGTTCTTCCTATTCGAGTGCAAGTGGCTTCGGTGGCTCTAAATATCGATCTCGTCAAATATGCCCAAGCCACAAATGCTGAGGTAATGGGTCATCAGTACACGTCTCTCAGGCAAATTCAGAAAAGATATTCAAGTGAGGGAAAATCTCTCTTTGACTCAATTGTGCTCTATCAACGCCCTGCAATTGAGCTAGACCCTCAGCTATGGAAATTGATCTCGGAGGAAGGTGAGATGGATTTTCCTGTTATAGTGGAAATCCTACCTTCTACGACGCGTGACGAGATTGATATATCTCTCCATACTGACCTATCTCGTGTATCTTGTGAGGATGCTCGACTTATATTGAACGACTTTGTTGAGACGGTCATTCAGACAGTTAGAAACCCTCTAGCGAGGAGTCTTGTAACCAGACCCGAGGATGATTTACCATCAAATGTACGTCTTGTCAGAGCGGAAATGGTCAAAAATCGGGAGGAAACTCAAAAATTATCAAACACGACCAACAACTCCGAAACATTGACCGAAGAAGAGTTACTTGTTCGAAAGGTCATGTCGGAATTGTCGAAATGCGATCCGCAGGCAATTAGACGTCATACGACCATATTTCAGCTCGGTCTTGACAGTATCAATGCTGTACAGATCTCGAGGACCTTGAAAGAATTGGGCTACACAGTGACGACTGCAGCTATTCTCGAGGTATGTGGTTCCTTGCGTTAAATATAGTAACTTTGGTGGCTTCTGTGCTAATTGAATTTGATATAGAATCCGAGTCTCAGTGAGATTGCGCAACTGCTGCATAGCTCAACCAGCGAGCAATCCTTGAAGTCTTTTCCTTTTGAGTCTTTCTACTCAACGCACAAAGATTTCATTTTGCAGCGCCTTAATCTTGAAGAGAAAGATATTGAAACAATGCGCCCTTGCAGCCCAGCGCAATCGGGTATGCTGGCAGATTTTATCAAATCGCAGGGCAGACTCTATTGCAACCGTCTGGTTCTGAAATTTAAGCTTCCTATAGACCTGTTTCTTCTGAAGGCCAGTTGGCATCAATTGATGGCTCGTCATGAAATGCTGAGAACTGGGTTTATTAGTCTGAAGAATGCCAAATTCCCTTTCGCGATGGTGACTTATAAGCCGGGTTATGCCTCTCTGCCATGGATCGAAAGCGATGAAAACGGTAGCGAAAGTCGTGACCGAGATGGAACAGGGCATTTCATCGACCATTTACATATGCCGCAATGGCACATTGCATTGCTACGTTCGCCCTCCACGACTAAACTTGAGCTCACCGCTAATCACGCCATCTACGATGCCCAGTCAATGGAATTGATCCTGTCGGATTTGGCTGGTCTATACAATGGTTCTCAACTACCGGCGCCAGTAGCTATAAACCCTACTCTGGGTCACATTCTCACAGCTGGGTCTTCGGATGACCCAAGTGCAGATTCTTTCTGGAAGTCGGTTGGAGCAGAATTTCAGCCCACCAGGTTTCCTAACCTGAGCCCCACTCATGTCAAAAATCGTGAGATGATAGTGCGCAGTTTGACCGTTACGAAGCCTCTTTCAATCATTGTCCAAGAATGTAAAAATCAAGGCGTGTCGTTACAGGCAGTCGGACAATCGGCGTACGCCAGGTTACTGGCGAATTATACTGGAGAAACCAATATCTCGTTTGGCTTGGTTCTTTCTGGTCGCGACATAGAAAGCAATGCCGAGGAGACTGTTTTCCCTTGTTTGGTCACAGTTCCCTTTCAATGTCATGTTCGAGAAAGAAATAAAGACCTAATATTATCGGTCATGAAAACCAACGCTTTGCTTCTCAAGCATCAGTTCACACCATTGCCCAAAATTCAGAAGCTCTTTCAACAAGACGGTCCTCTCATAAATACTCTATTTGCTTATCAGAAACTATCTCGAAACAATACGCATTCAAATCTTTGGGACATTGTGGAGGACGAGGCTAGAGTTGATGTAAGCTTCCACTGAACGAACTCTTATTGAAGGATATATTTTCTAATACTAACGACTCACAGTATTCCCTATCTTTGGAAATTATCCCGGTTGATGAGCAATTAGTGTTACGTTTGTCTTGTTGGAATGATGTTATTCCTACTTCGCAGGCCGACTTGATACTCAAGCAATTAGACTTCCTTCTTTTAGACTGTCTCCTTGCTCAAAATTCGTCTAGCATGGAAAATCAGGGTGTACCAGCAAATCTTCTGGCAGCGATTCCTGCGAAGGAGAAGTATATCCCTTCTCCAGTCAATTTATTGCATGAATACGTCGAAAGGACAGCAGCAGAATCACCAAATACAACCGCGCTTGAGTTCGTATTGAGCGTCACCCCGGAGAAGATTTCATCCCAAACGTGGACTTATCTCGAGCTGAACTCTATGGGCAATAAATTTGCAAGACTATTGCAATCACTAGACTCTTTTGACGGAGGATTGATTGGAATCTGCTTTGAGAAATGTCCACAGGCATACTTTGCTATTCTTGGTGTCCTCAAAAGCGGCTCTGCGTATGTGGCGATTGATCCTACGGCACCTCTGGCTCGGAAACAGTTCATCATGGAAGACTCGAAAGCCCAGACAATACTGTGCCTTTCGGACAAATATGATGAGTTACGACAATTGAAAGGGGTCAAGGTCATATCAATCGATCAGCCTGGCTTGCTAGACGACATCAGTCCAGACCCACCGATTCTGTCTAAACAAATCTATCCGCACGACACTTGCTATTGCTTGTACACATCAGGCACAACAGGAACTCCAAAGGGCTGCGAGATAACTCATGAAAACGCAGTCCAGGCCATGCAAGCGTTCACAAGGTTGTTCAATGGCAACTGGGATGAACAATCTAAGTGGTTACAATTCGCTTCTTTCCACTTTGATGTCAGTGTGCTTGAGCAATATTGGAGTTGGAGCGTCGGTATTTTTGTGACGTCCTGTCCTCGAGATATCTTGTTCCAGGATCTCCCAGGTACAATCAATCGTCTTGGAATCACGCATATTGACCTCACACCAAGTCTGGCTAGATTAGTGACACCAGTCCAGGTCCCATCTCTCTGTAAAGGAGTGTTCATCACAGGTGGAGAAGCTTTGAAGCAAGAAATACTTGATGCATGGGGTAAACACCGGGTCATTCACAACGGCTACGGGCCCACAGAAGTCACCATAGGCTGCACCATGCTACCGAGGATGGACGAAAATAGCAAATCATCCAATATTGGTCCTCAATTCGACAATGTTGGCTCCTTTGTTTTTAAGCCCGGAACTACAGACCCTGTCTTACGGGGTTGCAGCGGCGAGTTATGCGTGACTGGACCTTTGGTTGGTCGAGGCTATCTCAACCGTCCAGACCTGAACAAGGAGAAATTTCAATATCTAGACGAATCTCAACAAGTGCGTTTCTATCGCACTGGCGACTTAGTGAGATTATTGTGTGACGGCAGCTTTCAGTTCAATGGTCGAATTGATGATCAAGTCAAACTTCGGGGCCAACGGCTTGAGCTTAATGAGATTAATTCCGTGATCCGCGAAGCTACCGCGGACGTCTCGGAGGTCACAACAATAGTCACAAAACATCCAAGCCAGCAGAAAGAGCAGCTGGTAGCATTCGTCTCGAGAGACAAGAGTTCGAGTTCTTCGAGCTTCTCCCTGGAGATTATTATCAACGAGACGGTTTGTGATCTACTTCGAGATATCAAAGGAGCCGCTCAGGATAAACTCCCTGGTTATATGGTGCCGACTCATTTTGTGCCTATCGTGTCAATGCCACTTACCCCCAACAACAAGGTGGACGTCAAAGCTCTGAAAACACTCTTTTCCGGCTTGACATCAAAACAGCTTCATGATTTGAACTCGTTATCTAACAAAGAAACATCCGTATCCAAGGAAGATATTCGAGACATCATTAATGAACTTGCCCATTACTTGCAGATTGAGCCGTCCAATATTTCATCAAATACAAGCATTTATGATCTCGGTTTGGATTCCATATCAGCCATTGGATTTGCTCAGCATTTAAGGGACGCAGGATACGGGAACGCCCAGGTATCGGTTCTCATGAAAAGTAAGCTGGTCGTACTTTTGTCCAACTTGATATTTGACTAATGTGAAAATTTCATAGATCCTACGGTTGCGGGAATTTCTGCTTCCTTTTCGAAGAAGAACTCGGCAATCTCAACGTCATTGTCGAATGGTGAAGTAGAAGAGAGTAAACAAAAGATTAAAGCTTTTGTTCATGAAAACTCGGTCGCTGCAGCAAGACTTGTCCACAGGCGAGTCGAAGATATTGAGAGATTAGCTCCATGCACACCACTACAAGAAGGCATGATTGCACGATTCTTAGAAAATTCGCGGAATCTTTATTGCTCCTCTTTCAAGTTCCAATTGAAACCTGGCATCGACATCAACCATCTGCGGCAAGCATGGTCTCAGACGCAAGCAAATACTCAAGTGCTACGTCTTCGCTTGGTTGCTTTAGCAGATGGGTATGCTCAGGTTGTTCTCAAAGATGATGAGCTTCACTGGCAGGAAATTGCTGTGACTGAAGATCAGAAACTTAAAGATGCTATGGATCAAGAGTGGCGAAAGTGGTGCATGGAGATGAAAGACTTAAGTGGCGCTCTGTGGCAGTTGCTTGTTTTCAAGTCTCCAGGCCGAACACTCTTATGTCTGAACATTTTCCATGCATTATACGACGGAAATAGTCTCTCATTGCTACTAAAGCATGTTATGGAGAGGTACCATGGCCGAGAAGTGCGGCATGTCACATGTTCTTTCATGGATGTCCTTCCTCATGGACCGCTACGAACATCTTTATCAGCGGAAGATTTCTGGAAGAGACATCTGACGAATGCCCCTAGAGACAAAATTTTCTCGGCAGATACACAGAGTTCAGCTGAGACCATCTCAGTGGTTAGACTCATAAAGTTAGCGCCTAGTTTGAAACTGACCAAGGATCTATTGAAAGTGACTGAGAATGCAGTAATTCATTCGTGCTGGCTCCTCACGCTATGGAAGTGCTTTTCGATTGTGCCGGTTGTTGGGGTTGTGGTTTCTGGGAGGTCACTCGATGTTTCTGGTGTAGAAACTGTGATTGGACCTTTGTTCAACACTATACCAAGCTACATACCTACAGCTCATCTGAAGACGACCGCGGACTTGATAAAATTGTGCCATCAATTTCATGTTGCCGCCATTCCTTTCCAACACACACCACTTCGGAACATCAATAAATGGACAGGACGTGGATTGAACAATCCATTGTTCGAGATACTTTTTGTCTTTCAGAAAGAAACTCACGATGCCCATTTTGCTGAATCCGACGACATCTGGACGGAAATCGATGGAAATTCTACAAGTGCTGATTATCCTCTATCTCTAGAGGTCATACAGACCCAAGATTCGCTTACCGTGAATTTGGTATCTCAGAGTCATGTCGTATCAGAACGAGACGCTGCGAATATTGTCTCAACTTTTGAGTCTGTTTTCAAGAACGTTACGACTGACTGTATGTCCGCTCTTCCCGATGCACTTGTCTCAGCAGACTCAGTCAATGGAGCTCAAATCATGCCGGAACAAGCCGTGACTACTCTATCACAAGACAAATCAAGAGATTTTGAATGGACTCCAGCGGCAGCCAAAGTCCGTGATGCCTTAGCAGATATTGCAGGACTAGAAGTTGACACTATCAATCCGGACATCTCAATTTTTGAGATGGGCTTGGATAGCATTGATGCTATAAAGCTATCCTCTCGACTAAAGTCTCGTGGTATTGATATGTCAGTCAGTTCAATCATGAAATCACAGACAATCTCAAGAATGTCAGAAATTCTAGCCGTGCGACCTAGCTCGGAGTCAGCAAAGCCTAAATTATCCCTCGATGAGATCAGCACGAAATTAAAGTCAACTTTGCAGTCAGTAGGAAAGATTCCCGAAGATGCAGTCGAGATCTTGCCAGCAACAGCTCTGCAAGAATCTATGGTTGCAGAGATGAGAACATCGAACTATCAGCATTATTTTGGGGTCGAAATTTTCAAAGTTGCCCAAGGAACGGACTTTTCAGAGCTTTTGCAGTCTTGGAAAGCTGTGCTAGATACTCACGATATACTACGTACGTCTTTCGTGGAGATCGATGATCCTCAGCTCTACAACACTTATGCACAGATTGTGCACGCACCAAAGACTCAGCAAAGGATAACGGTCATCAATTTGGATGGCCGCTCTATTGAAGACATCGTAAAATCTTCAATTTACGATGAAACACATTCCGAATTCAAGATCTACGGAGTCCAAGGCAAAAATGAGAGATATATCGTTCTCGGCATGGCACATGCACTTTACGATGGCTGGTCGCTTGATCTCTTACATTCTGATGTGGAAAGATCATATTATGGAAATGACGTGACTCGTCCATCGTACAAGCCAATTCTTGAGTCGATACTGAACGAAGACGAAGATGAGAATCAACAGTACTGGAGTGCGGCCCTTCAAGACTTCCAACCACGTTCCTTCCCTCGAGGCGAGTCGGCGGGTGGTGATCAATTTAAAGTGCATCGACCTGAACTACGGTTTAAAGCACCTTCTCATCTAATCACGAAGTTTTGCCGTGATAATAGTATCAGTGTTCAAGCACTCGCAGTCACCACCTGGACTATTGCTCTAGCAGGCTTCGTTGAGAGTCTCGATGTCGGGTTTGGCCTTATCCTCTCCGGCAGAACTCATACAGATGCCGACGAGGTCATGTTTCCGACCATGAACACCGTCATTCTCCGATCTATTCTACACGGCACGCGATTGGAGATGCTGGAATATACTCAAAGCTCTTTGAATACTATCATCGATCATCAGCACTATCCACTTCGCAAAATTACCGCGAATTCCAAAGCAAAAGCTCTTTTTGATACTTTATTTATTTATCAAAAACGGCCGCCAGTCTCAGCTCGCGGGACAGCTTTGTATCACTCCATTAGCGGTGCGGCAAATACAGGCTACCCACTAGCTGTGGAGATGGAGTTGGTGGACGAAGCCATGGTTTGCCGAATTGCGGCTCGCGATGATGTGCTTGGGTTGGACGACGCGAAGCATATACTCGCGCGTCTAGATCATGTCTTGCATTCGGTTGTTACTGAGCCAAATCGGGCAACAGTCGACTTCACAGAGGGTGGAATGACAATTTGTGGAAGCCGTTCCTTTACTGATCGTCGCGATGATTCTCTAGGAGAGAATGAAAATAAAAAGATGGCAAATGCCATTGATTCGCAACCGTGGTCTGATACCGAAATCGTAATTCGCAGCGTCTTGTCAAATGTTTCGGGGGTTCCTCCAGCGAGTATCAGCAAGGAACATACACTTTTCCATCTGGGGCTTGATAGTATCAGTGCGATCAAAGTTTGTGCTTTATTGAAGAAAGAATCCGTTCAGTTGTCAGTAAGTGAAATGCTCAAGGCAGGCAGCATTACGGATATGGCGTCGGCTGCCAGGCTTGAGCACCAGAATGGCCTGCAAAATATTTCTGACAAAGAAGTCATTTCTCAACTGGATCGTGACTTGAGTCAATTCGAAACCGAAAAGATTCTATCTCGGAATAACGTCTCTCCCGAACAAGTTGAGCGAATTCTGCCTGTCACCGCAGGGCAACTCTACTGTCTCAAACGAAATGTACAAGATTCTCGGCTATTCTACTCTAACTTCTACTATGTTTCAAAGACAATCACCAAAGACCAATTGAATGAAGCATGGGAGACTTTGGTAACCGGGTTCCCCATACTGCGCACAGGATTTGTCGGTACTGGTACGAGACAACAGCCCTGGCTACAGATTGTTCTGAAGCATGCAAATACGCCCGTTCAGTGGTACGACAGCGTGCAGGATCCTGAATTTTTATATCCGCCAGCCAGAAATTTGGCTGAAGGGCCTGTTCTTCTACACGCGGTAGCCGATGGACAGAAGGTCACGATCAACCTGCACATTCATCATGCTCTTTACGATGCAGTCAGTCTGCCTAAGCTGATCAAGTGTCTTCATCGCGCATGTAACGGGGCCGAATCACGGATCCACGGCGGGATTGATTCCGCTCGCTTCATTTCATACCAAAGCAAGCACTCGCCAAGGGAGGTCCGCGAGAAGTTTTGGACATCGTATCTTTCCGGGGTAGAGTCACGGAGCTTAATTCAGCAGGGATCTAAAGAAAATATATCTCGGGATACCAGAATCTCAGAGTACAGGCCTGGATTATTTGTTAATATTGAAGATCTAGAACAACTTGCGCGGCAAAACGGGATCAGTCTGCAGTCTTTGTTCCTTGCGGTCTATGCAAGAATACATTCCGAGTTATTACTATTACACGCGAACCACGGCAGTCAATTGGCCGGAATTGAAGTCGGTGGAAAACCGTCGTCTGACGAATTCGTTCTAGGCGTTTATTTGGCCAATCGGGGATTCTCTCTTGAAGGAGTTGAAGAAATGGAATCGCCAACGGTGAACATGGTTCCATTGCGGGTTGCGAACCGCGCAACGACCAATTTCTCGTCGTCGTCTTCGTCGTCATCCTCGCTTCGGGAAAGTTTGATTTCGACCGCTCGCCAAATTCAGAAAGATCTTCACGAGATTAGTCGTGTGGAGAATTCGGGAGTGTCGTTACTGGAGATTCACGAGTGGACGGGCATTCGTATCGATACTTTTGTCAACTTTCTGCGATTGCCTGATGAGGATGAAGAGGAATTTGCTTCGAGCGACGATGGTACTCAGTTCAGCCCCTTGCGACCGGAAGATATCACCAAAGACTTTGGCACAATATGTGTCACACGTGAAAGCAATAGACTTGAAATTCCGACTCCACCGAATATTATGAAGCACTCTAAAGATACTGCTGAAACAATCTACATGGTATGATTTTTTCCCTCTTGTTTTTGCTCCATGGCTTCCATATTTTTGTCCCTTGCTTGATGACGAGATCTACAATAAACGAGAACCCGGGTCTCGGACAGAGCTTGTCATTTCTTTTTCTTATTTCACATTCGCCATTGTCCCAAAGTTCTCATGCTGACTCTGATTATCTTTTTTCGAGCAGGATTGTCTCGATATAGAAATGGCAGTCCGCGAAGGAAAGCTTGATGTTGGGATCTTCGGCCCAGCGACTCTGATAAGCCAAGAACAAGCTGAAATGATATTTGGCCGTATACAAAGAGACGTGACCGAATTGCTCAATACGGAAAACGCCGAGGGTCAGGAGAAATAAATCTGCGTCTGTCGTATCTACAAGAATCCCGCCATCCGTGATCCATGGATGGGATGGATAGTGGACACAGTGTCTACGCACGTCGGACGTATTAATTATTAGTTAGATTAGCGGGTTGTTTATGTATCTAGAGTTTCAAATATTATTTGCGTATTTACCTATTTCATTAATTTATGAGTTTAATGCAAAAGTCTGGTATTCTGTCTACCTAGGTTGGTGGGAACTTGTATGTTTCCCTCCCATCTATGGATGACACTAACAAGTAGAGAAACTCCATGATTATGACGTGGTTACCTAGGTAATAAGAGTATGTATATTCAGGTATTTGCAGCATGACAGCTTCCAAACTTATCCGGGGATGCTTAGGATCAACCATACGACACATGGAAGACATGGACTGGACCCCTTACGATAAACCGAGATAGGACATGTTTTGAGAGTTTTAGAAAAAGCAACGAGTAAATTGCCACCACAATCGTTCCAAGGTTATTCAGCCGTGGGAAATATCCAGTGATTGAAGGTAGATCTAACTTGGATAGAAGGAAAGCTGCCTCGATCAGGCAGGGAACACTCGATTTCGACAAGTTTGTGGTTGATTTGGGGCGCCAACGTTCGGACGGAGAAGATAGCTATGGATGAGTCCAGACTATTGAATTCGATATGATCTAATTACCAGCATACGTTACACATGTCGGTGATTGAAGTCAAAATGATGCCGAAGTAGATAAAGAGTAAATGATGATGATGATTAAGGTAATATACCATACAATCGATCAAAAAGGGCGAAACTCGTGACTAACACGTGGATTTGTCATTTCGGTGGTACTGTTATTTGTTATTTCCCTTTTGGGAATCTTCAGATCATTTTCTGTTCCGTCTTGATTGAACTCGACTCGGCTCTTTGATGTTTCTTTGATACCCCGAACGACTTATCCACTGAGCGTCGTCGATGAGTCTGAGGCGATAATTTCGCCTTTGTCGATTATCGTGATTTCGTCCTCGAGCTTTTCCAACGGCGCGGGATGACGTGGTAGATCGATAGATAATCCAGGGATAGAGCAGTCTAGAATATTATGCAAGGAGTGAAGAATATTATTACTTAATCACAGCTGCAGAAGGATGTGCCTGAGGTGTGCTGCCATTGGTGCTTGCTAAGCAACAACCAATCTCTATAATACGCACTTGGTAGGTCAAATAGTTACCTACTCTGTATGTAACTTACGCAATATTGTACATTACATTACATCGTCCGATCAGACGGGATCAGACAGATGATATCAATAATCAACCAACTGAGTCGTCGGGACAGACTATTATGCCGCGCAAATCATCACTTGGATCCATCACCGCGTATCAATCGTCCAAACTTAACTGGTCTGCTGATCGACTGAGGAAAACCCGGGTTGCTAGAGAATGTTCGTATTTGCCACTGCACCTGCTAGCCTAAGAGCCTAATAGTCTGATAGCCTGATAGCCTGATAACCGAAGCCTGATTGTATATGGTTGGCTGAAATGGGTATGTTTATGTTTTGTTGTTGTTACAGTACGATGCTGGTGGTTTTTGTGTTGTTGTTGTTTGTGGCAAATGGTGTCGATCGTAAACAACAGGAGCTGACTCGTGGACAAGTCTCGATGTCTCGAGACTTACTGTATGATGTCGAAGTGGGTAGTTGATAGTGATAGTGATAGTGATAGTGATAATTTATCGCAATCGATAAGTCTGCGATGGATCAATAATCCGCAATCAGGTGGCATTACTAACATAATCGATAAAAGATAAGTAAGTTAGTTAGTGAGATCAAACTAGCGAAAGAAAAGAAAAAGAAAGAAAGAAGCCAGAAAGAAAAGGCAGAAAACACGTCAGATGAATGCCAAGACCTTCCTTCCTTCCTTCTTTCCCGTCTTTCGGGAACCCCAGGGTGGGTCCTTCCCTGTCAACAACAAAAAACAACAACAACAAAAATTGCCCAAAAGAGGAAGGTACGACGCGACTATGGCGCGTCTGACTTTCGCGCGGGTCGCTCCTTCTCCTCCCGAGGTGCTCAACCCACCACCTTCCTTCCCTCTTCTCTCTCTCTCTGTCTGCCTTCCTGCCCAACCAGCAAGCCAACTCACTGACTAAGAAGTTCTCTCTCTGTCTTTCTAAGCGATCTACCTTTCCAACTCTCTAACACACTAGTCAACTTCTTCTCCATCATTTATCCTTTCCTCTCTCTCTCTCTCTCTCTCTCTCTATACACACACTTCTCGATATTCTTCCATCCATCCATCACATTATTCAATCCTTGTCGTTGTTCTTCTTCTTCTTGTCTACGAACTACTTCTTGCTGCCTCTCAAGACACGGTCTCTACCTCTGATTGCTTTGTCCGCGCGTATTGGGCCTGATACCGCGACTGCCAAAGTGCCCGCTCAACAATTGTTTCGCGACCTCGTCAAATTTAGAGACTTCCACTCACACTATTCGAATCAGTAGCTTTGTCGATAAGGACACTCAGTACACATCACAGTGGCTTAGACGACAAGATTGCTCGCTTATTAAAATATTGTTTCTCGTACTCGTCCGGACGTGACAAGGTCATTCATTGGTCGAGTCACATTCCTGTTGCCAGAATAGTGAAAAAGCATCGACAGCTTCGACAGCATTCCTGGTGTCAAACAGGGGATCAAGCGGAAGAAGACTCGAAACCAAGCAACTACAGTACGAAACATTCCACAGCCTGGAACGACGCAAATCCCATCGCTCCGCCGCTCGGTCAGCTGAAACTCGTACGGCGGAAGTCTGTCTGATTCACGCCAGGCGCGTGCCGGTCGTCGGAGGGGGGTGGTACAAAATATTTTGGACGGTTTACAGGAGGACCGCAGACGAGGACCAAGTCAACCCTGGGCGCTGGCTCTCTCGTATGGAGGCGTAAGAGGCTAAGAGCCCCGTCGCATTCCTGCTCTATGACCAGACTCTTTGCAGCCCACCGATTCCGTGGCACAGCAACTCGAAACGCACCCAGTTGTTTCCATCTGACGCACAGCCGCATTCCAGACTTCATCCTCTTTGGTTTCGTTTGTGACACACGCTTGTTGGAGCTGGAGCTGAAGTCCGAGCCCGTCGTATCGCAATCAGCGTGGCAATCGTCTATAAACATTGTTGGAAGACCGTAGATAGTTGGATTCTCGACAAAGCGACTTGTCCTACTCAGATTGGAGACTCGCAGTGCGCATGCGCATCGTTGCTCGTCTTCACATTTCTGGAACAGCTGTCGGGCATAGAACCTCAGCAAGAATCTACTAGTCCCGGTGGCTGAGGTCTGACTCCGAACACTTTCCCTTCCAACATTCCTCGACATTATGGTCGCAACATTTTCACCTCACCGAGAAGCCGGTGGTACTCTACACCTACCTTCACCTACCGGAATCCACCATGTGGACGCTAGTTCAGCAATAAGGCAATTGCGTCGGTCCTTGTCACGTTCTCCTTCAAAAAGTGCCGATTTTCGTTTCTTGTCGCGCAACACCTCCCAAACAACCCCAAACACGCCCTTTATTTCCTCTCCTCTCTCGCCATCGCGGCGGGGAAACCTTTTCTTTGTGCCCACCACGTACACAAATACCAACACATCGACCACCCCAAAATCTACCAAAGTGCCACTCTCGACTTCACTCACCGACGTCTCAACTACACCTTCAACAACACCTGTCGCGACACCTTTCCCTCCAAGCGCAAAGATAAGTCGTCCTTTGATGCGCCGAACGGGGTCTCTACCAAGTACGCGCCCTCGGACCTCGCCCAAAAGCCCTTCAAAGCGCATTTTGAACGTCTCCAGCGATCAAGGAAATGGGACTGCTGTACCTCGTGATGAATCACTGATTGAACTCGAGAATTGTCTGAAGACGTCTGTTGATGCATCGTCTGAGAACTCTTCGCCGCAAAAGTATGATCCTTCTGCGGACAACACTTACAACAGCAACATCACGTTTAGACCGAGTCGCGTCGAAAAGAGGCGCAGTGGTAATTTCGGATCTCTGGCCGCTACGGTCAGTCCCATGAAACGAAGTGACGGGGTAATGAACTTGGACCAAGCCGAATTTGCAAGCCCATCTGCCAAACGTCGCAGCCTGCATAGTCTTGGAGGAACTCCTGATTTCAGCATATTTGATGCGACTGATCGGTCATCACTGTCGTCGAGTGAAAAGTTCTCGGAAGAAATGACCCGCGATAACGAGACCCAACCTTTTACTTTCTCGAGTCTACCTGGAGGCAATTTCGCCACGATACCAAAGCGCTCGTCCTCCCTCCGGCGGTCGACTATTCAGCAACGACAAGGCGAGCGATCTCTATTTAGTCGCTCGCGGTTGGTGAACGTCGATTATCCAGACTCTCCTCCTAGAAGCCCAATTGCCGCCATGCAACAACGATTCCCTCAATCCAGTGGTATCTTTTCTACGCCTTCGCACGACACTTTATCCACGCCTCAGGTTCGACAGGTGTCACATCATCCATTGTTTGCTAGTGTCCAACACGAAACCCCGAGCACAACTCCTCAAGTGGCACATCCTCTCTCTCGCACGATTACGCAGTCTTCATCGAGCTCTAGCTTTGCAGATGATTCGCCAACACACGAACCAATGCACAAGCCTGATCGGCCCCGACCCATCTTCAATTTTTCAAAGTCTTTGCCGGTCGATGCCGCCAGACCTGAGGCTCCCAGGCAATTCAAGCGAGAGGACTCGAACGGTTCTACAGATTCTTTTGCGACTCCTGAGAATTATCGACAAGCCAAACCGTATGCTGCTGCGTTTATGTCTACTGGGTTGATTTCAAAGAAGAACCGCAACGTAGACGATCTGCGCAACTCGTTTGGCGCGAGCAAAAATATGCCCGACACTCCATGCAAACGATCGTCGACTTTCCTTCCGTCGGCTCAGAAAGCTTTACCTGTTCGGCCTATCTCGCGGCCCAAATTAGCTCGTCACACTTTCATTGCTCCTTCGACTCCCTCACATCACGCAGTCCCAGCTTCGGGTCCATTTTCTCGGGGTACTGGCGTCTTAAGCAGCGTTTTCAGTCGCCCGCACTCATCTAGAAGGGACAGTTTTGTTAGTATTGATGGAGACGACAGGTCGCTTTCTAACTCACCCTCTGCGCGACGTGATGCACATAACTCAATCGATTTGGATCTACCACCGACGCCAACGAAGCAAGCTTTCCCAGCGAGTCAAGTCCAGGCTCCTTCGTTCGATGCTGAAATTGATCGCATAGGAACTACCACGCCCAGCACTCCCAAAGACAATAATCTTCTGCCAGATCCTAGTGGACTATCTATTTCTGCCCCCAACGAGCCGGCTCTGAATCTGGATGATCTCAATGCGTCGACAATTACTTTTCCCGCTACCCCTACCGCTCCTCGAGACTACTTTGCCCCTGCTGGTCAACGGAACAGTCTGTCCCTGGGAGCTTTCACTGCTATGGATATTGATACTAGTTTGACGGCACGATTCGACAAAGTTGATCTAATCGGTACGGGAGAATTTTCCCAGGTATACCGAGTATCGAACTCCCAGGATGACACTCAACTCAAATCCATATTCACTCTTCCCACTTCTGGATCTAACCCGCCGTCTGCTATTCCTGACCGTGTCTGGGCTGTAAAGAAGTCCAAACAAGCATTTGGTGGCCCCAAAGATCGCAGCCGGCGGATGCGGGAAGTGGAGATCTTGAGGGCGCTTGGGAACTCGGACCATGTGATCTCTTTTATCGATAGTTGGGAGGATAAGGGCCATCTTTACATTCAGACAGAATACTGCGAGGAGGGTAGTTTGGACATTTTCCTTGCCCAGGTTGGATTGAAGGCCAGGATCGACGATTTTAGAATTTGGAAGATTTTACTGGAATTGTCCCAGGTAAACTACCCATCATGATGCCCATTGTGAAATTTTTGGTCGACCTTATCAGCTGATTATTGTTTTAGGGCTTGAAACACATTCATGATTCTGGCTTTATTCATCTCGATCTCAAACCCGCTAATGTCTTGATCACATTTGAAGGGGTGCTGAAAATCGGTGACTTTGGTATGGCGACAACCTGGCCCGCGGAGAAGCACATTGAGGGCGAAGGTGACCGAGAGTACATGGGTCCCGAAGTTTTACTTGGGATGTACGACAAACCAGCCGATATTTTTGCACTTGGTCTCATCATTTTCGAGATTGCCGGGAATGTCGAACTTCCTGATAACGGAGTGTCGTGGCAAAAGCTGCGAAATGGTGATATCAGTGACGTTCCTAGTCTGACCTGGAGTTCCGAGACAAGCATTCTTCGTGATGCGTCTGGCAATCCACTATCTGAAAGCTCCTCGTTCGACGAGCTCTGTCGATCCGATCCCGCGTTTGATGACTCGGGCGTTGACTTTGCGCAACCTCGAATGGCCAAACCTCAATACTTTTCTCGCAGTGGTGAGCTGTTAGATCCGCCAACATTCATGGTGAATGCAAACCATGAAGATTCTCTAGACAAACTGGTCCGGTGGATGATCACTCCCGACCCGGCCAATCGACCCACGGCTGATCAGCTACTCCAAGCATACGGCACACAGTGGGCGATGTCTCGGCGTCGTGCGGGCGCAACTGTGTTCGAAGGCAACTGGGGCCCAGCGGATGACATTCTGTCTGAGGATGCAGAGATGATCGACGTTTGAACATATACCCTTCGAGCCAAATTGGCGTTTTACTGGAGTTAACTATGAATTTGCATTTTGACGCCCACGCCTTCCATTGCTCACTCCATCTCTCTTATCCCACGATCGACTCGGTCCGAGGCTACGGTACCTCGACTGATTTTGCGCATTCTGTTTTGGATTTCCTAGACTAGTTTTCGATCCAAGAAACCGAGGTCTCATCTCGGAAACGACCTCTGCAGACTTTTCTCTCACGAGGTATTTGCTTTTTGGGGGATCGTTTTTATTTGAACGGTGTTTTGGCATGTTCCTGATTTTCTTTTCATCTTTCTCTGGTCACTTTTTCCTTTTGTCTTTCTTTTTGCCGCCTCTCTCTCTCTCAAACAAGCTACTGTACTCTCCGTAATGGCATATTACCAAGCTCTGGGGTCTATTATTCTGTGTTTCCATGTACTATTTGCATCTGTGCCTGTCTGCCTGCCTGCTTACCTACCTGGTCGAGATCGTTGCATTTGATAGCCCTGGTTTATCAGTCTCCTTTGAGATTTTGCCACCTTTTTTCTCTCTCTGCTTGGAAGAAACGAAACCCTTTTTAACGATGGAAATGACGATTTGTGATATTGCAAAAAAAGAAAAAGAAAAATCCACAAAGGCACAATTTTACTTGATGATGTTTTTTTTTCAGCATCCATGTATAGTATCTAGTATCTCTCTGCTTGTATACATTTCGTATCGCTCAGAATGTATTATCGTTATACACCCCTGTCTTGTTAATTGCCGTTGTAGCAAGTACTCCATCCATGCATCCATAGATGTAGGCAGGATCGGAATTAGGGTTACCTTTTGACGGGCAGAACTCTTGG
Organism: Talaromyces borbonicus; assembly: GCA_002916415.1. NCBI lineage: Eukaryota > Fungi > Ascomycota > Eurotiomycetes > Eurotiales > Trichocomaceae > Talaromyces > Talaromyces borbonicus. Next base: position 407,920 of record NBSA01000026.1, on the reverse strand, counting down.
CACCAGCAGATTTGCCTTTCCGTTCCTTCAACCTTTTTAAGTAGTGCTGGCACCGCTAGACTAAACTATTTTTTGACGACAGCTCAAAACGCGTACGGCCGCTTTGCGATTTGAACTATTTGGCACGTTGCACATGGAAGGTTTAAGTGTCCAGCTACGAGGTTTTAATTCATAGGAATTGATTGTCCCTTCTTCAGCGCTTGGAACTAAAGAAGACAACCGGCGCTCGCGCCGACAGGCCGAGAGACGTTTTCGATTATTGAGTCCGGAACAGCAATAGAGCTACTTCATTCGTCTTCCACACTCGGAAAAAGGACACATGTGACCGATAAAGAGTCAAGCTACTGAAACCCGCATCGAGAATTAAAAAGACAAAGATCCCACCCGAAGGGCTTCCGAAGGGGTGGAAGCTTAGCAGCCATCATGGACAACACGCGCACCTTCGTCTCCGACTCCCTACTACAATTCACAGGCGCATCCGATTCGACCGTCGTCGACTTCATCGTCGCAACTGCCCACGACGCAAAATCCGTGTTTGAGTTACAAGATAAATTATCGCCGTTTTTAGAAGGTGGGGATCGGGATGGGATCGAGAGGTTTTGTGGTGATCTTTACAGCCGGGTTGGGCGCGTGAGTAGGTCGCAAGCTTCTTCTTCTACTGGTGCCGGTGGTGGTGGTGGTGGTGGTGCTGCTGCTGCTGCTGGGAAGTCGTCGGTGTCACGGACAAAGTATTCGTTGGTAGATATGGGAGATGAGGAATATTCATATTCAAGCTCGCGCGGAGACGGACATGCGACTGAGAGTCGAAAGCGGCGTAAGGATAAAGATGATGGAAAATCAAAACCTGTCGTGCGCAATCGCTGGGTTAGTGATGAGGACGATGATCATGATCGCCACGATCGAAGAGAGCGGGATCGCTTAGTTGAGAGTGGCGGCGATAGCAAAAATCGAAAACGAGATCGAAGCCGAGGCGAGACCGACAGTCGAGACCGGAATAGAAGATCACGGAAATTACGAAAACGCGGAGACGAAGACTTTGAGGATCGATGGGGGGACGAAGAATTCGTACCTGAGGAAGAAGACTTGATGGACGAGCCACAAGAAAACCACGGAGCGCCAGTCACCGCGGACGAGGCTGCGTCAGAAGAGTCAGAACTAGATGAAGCTACCAGGGCAGAGCGAGATCGACTACGCGATATCAAGGAACGAGACGAGTTCGCCAAACGATTAGCTGAAAAGGAAGATGCAAAATCGAAGAAGAAACTCGTCGAAGACCGAACTCGACGGAGCGGCGATAATAGTCGTCGCGCTCTGGCCGAGGATGCCGACGCCAGAAGTGCGGCAATGCCCGATCTGCGACTGCGCTCGCGACAGGAGTATCTGAAGAAGCGAGAAATGGAGCGCATAGCCCTGCTGCGGCGACAAGTCGCGGAGGAGACGATTGAGTTGCGAGAAAATCCGGATCTTTCGCGTCGAGAGAAAGAAGAATTCGCGCGAAATCGAGAAGTTCTTCGAATAGCAGAAGAAAGATTGCGTATCGACGATCATCGTGATGGGTACATGATGCCCGAGGATTACATCACTGAAAAGGGCAAAATAGACCGCAAAAAGAAAGAAGAAGCTTTATATAAGCGATACGTCGATCGTGACGAACAGGGTCAAGAACGATTTATCACGGAACAAGAAGAATGGGAGCGCGAACAGACAGCCAAAGCAAAAGCTCAAATCTCTCGAGCGGAGTTTGTCGACGAAGGAGATTACGAGTACGTATTCGACGATGCGCAGAAAATCAATTTCATTATGGATTCGAAACTAGAAGGCGATCGAAAACCTTTAACAAAGGAACAGCGCATGCTGCAGCAACAGCTTGATGCGGCTGAAAAGAAGGCCGCTTCTATTGAAGAAACTCGCAAAAGTCTGCCCATCTATCAATTCCGTGACGAAATCATACAGGCTGTTCATGACCATCAGGTGCTGATCATCGTGGGAGAGACTGGCTCGGGAAAGACGACGCAGATTCCGCAGTATCTCCACGAGGCTGGGTACACGAAAAATGGTATGAAAGTAGGATGTACCCAACCACGACGAGTAGCAGCCATGAGCGTGGCTGCTCGAGTGGCGGAGGAAATGGGCGTGAAACTAGGCAACGAGGTTGGCTATGCGATCAGATTCGAGGACAACACCAGCGACAAGACAGTCCTCAAATACATGACAGACGGCATGTTGCTTCGAGAGCTACTGACAGAGCCTGATCTCAGCGCTTATTCCGCTTTGATGATTGACGAAGCTCACGAAAGAACCGTCCCAACCGATATCGCCTGTGGATTGCTCAAGGATATTGCCAAAGCACGCCCGGACCTGAAACTCCTCATCTCATCAGCCACAATGGACGCTCAGAAATTTCAAAAGTACTTCGATGACGCACCCATCTTCAATATCCCTGGTCGTCGATATCCCGTCGACATTCACTATACTTCGCAACCGGAGGCCAATTATCTCGCTGCTGCTATTACGACTGTATTCCAGATCCACATCACTCAAGGCCCAGGGGACATTCTGGTGTTTTTAACTGGTCAAGAAGAGATTGAGGCGGCGGAGCAAAGTCTGCAAGAAACGGCTCGCAAATTAGGCGGTAAAGTGCCTGAAATGGTCATTGCGCCAATCTACGCCAACCTGCCGTCCGAATTACAAACAAAAATCTTCGAGCCAACGCCCCCCGGAGCACGGAAAGTGGTTTTGGCGACCAATATTGCTGAGACCAGTTTGACGATTGACGGTATTGTCTACGTGATTGACCCCGGGTTTGTCAAGGAGAATGTTTTCAATCCTCGAAGCGGGATGGAAAGCTTAGTGGTGACGCCGTGTTCGCGGGCTTCTGCAGGTCAAAGAGCCGGTCGAGCCGGACGCGTCGGGCCTGGGAAATGCTTTCGACTCTATACCAAATGGGCATATCACAACGAGCTTGAGGAGAACACAACTCCCGAGATCCAGCGGACAAATCTTAGCAGCGTCATACTCATGCTAAAGTCTCTTGGTATTGACCAATTACTCGACTTTGATTTCATGGATCCTCCCCCCGCAGAGACAATCATTCGCGCCTTGGAACAGCTCTATGCCCTAGGGGCGCTCAACGACCGCGGCGAACTTACAAAGATAGGGCGGCAAATGGCAGAATTCCCCACGGACCCGATGCTGGCCAAATCGATTTTGGCGGCCGATAAATACGGCTGTGTGGAGGAAGTGTTATCGATCATCGCCATGCTCGGAGAAGCCAGTGCACTCTTCTATCGGCCCAAGGATAAGAAGATTCACGCGGACAGTGCTCGAGCGCGATTTACCATTAAAGAAGGCGGAGATCATCTTTCATTGCTCAATATTTGGAATCAATGGGTAGACTCGGACTTTAGCTACGTGTGGGCGCGCGAGAATTTCCTCCAACAACGCAGTCTGACGCGGGCGCGCGACGTGCGCGATCAACTAGCCAAGCTCTGCGACCGAGTCGAAGTCACCGTCTCTTCGGCCGGGGCGAACAATACCGTACCGATCCAAAAGGCCATCACGGCCGGATTCTTCCCCAATGCGGCTCGTCTCCAGCGTGGCGGCGACAGCTACCGCACCGTCAAGAACGGGCAGACGGTCTATCTGCATCCGTCCAGCACGTTGTTTGAGGTCAATCCTAAATGGGTCATTTACTACGAATTGGTCCTGACTAGTAAAGAATACATGCGCAGCAATATGCCGTTACAGCCTGAATGGCTGGTCGAGGTGGCACCGCACTATCACAAGAAAAAGGATCTTGAGACGTTGGGATTGGATCGGAAAGTACCGAAAGGTGAAGGTGCTGCAGGCGAGAAAAGTAAGATGTGATGCGATATTTGCCTGTCTCTGTATATTATTCTGCAATATGCTCTGTATGGAATGCACACTAAGCCATGCAAAATATGAATAACCTATATACTAGTATCTTGGATAAGATAAAGGTACACAGATAACAAGATTGCATAAACAAGTCAAGTATTCATTCTCATTCTAATCTTGAGGCCGATGGTTTGGTTATGCACAGGCCCATGCAAATCTTGCCATATCTTATCGGAAGAGCCCACCTGGGCAACCACCAAGATATTCTACCAAAGTCTGAATAGAAAATATCGTATAGTTTATACATACTACTTTGAAAGGTATATGATATGAAATATCTGGGAGACGCGTCGTATATATTTTCTATAGATCTATATAATCGAGGCTGGACGCTACTTAGGTATTGCATCGTATTCTGTGTCTATCTAACGAATTCCAAGGTTATACAGCACAGACTGCCATACATAACTGTAAACTTTTACAACCGGAAAAACAACCAATTGAGCCAAAACGAAGCCCTGTTAGGGAGATTGGTATTATAACTGTGAAAACGGAGTATAGGCTCTTTCTCCGGCTGACAATAATGTAGACCTACTGTTCGCGCTATTTTAGTCAGGAAATTCGTGGCAAATCCTTATACGTCCCGAGGTCGTAGAAGATATTTGAAGTAAGAATATGACTATATTATAAAGATGACAGGATTATTATACAGCTATCCTGGATATGGTGAGCGCAGCCGGTGGTGTAGTTCTAGCTCTATTGGATTGGGGACCCAATTTTATGAAGGTCAAGGCTAGCTGGCAAATGGTGCTGTCAAGGACTGCTGGAGAGTGCTTGTTGTTTTGGGTCAAGTTTTGATTATAAAGGGAAAAGTGCCCGGGTGACGAGAAAAAGAAATGTTCAAATGCATATAAAAGATGGGCTGGAGGATTTTCTGCAGCTGAAAGAGCTTTTTCCCCGCGGAACCGCGTCCATGACCACCGTATATTGGAGTTTTTGGCTGAGTGTTTGAGGGGATATAAATTTACTACTACTGGTACACTACCTAAGTACTACTGTACGGTGAGTACGCATGAATTAATTCTGCGCTCTCAATGGATATCGAGTGGTCTATAACGGAGTAGGTCACACAATATAGGTAGTTACTCAAAAAGCTTAATCCTTATAACAAGTTAAGTTATAGTTATAAGCTCATATACATAAACGGCATACGGAGTACGCTAAGAGCAACTATCACCACAAACACATGTTCGCAATGGTTCCAAGGTCATGTCGATCACCCGCTCAATTCGAGGATCCGCTTATTCCGAACGTCCTAGTGGAACCGAGTTCGACAGTTTGTGACAAACAGAGTGGCTGGCTGAAAACAGTGGCTAGCTGAAAAGCACAGTGCAGCAAGCTAAGAAGCTTTCAACTATAATACTCTTTATTATAGAAATGAGGATATAGTTATGTGTGAGGCATCTGTCAATAGTAACTTAGTGTATACACTGTTCGTATAAGTACATACCGGTAAATATTACTTAAATGGTAAATAGAAGAGCCGTGGCTGCATCAAGCATTGCATTTTCACATCCACTACTCAAAATCAGGCTGAAGATAATGCGCTGAATGGCTCTTGAGCTAATCCTCTGGAAGCTATCTTGGCGAGGATCGTGATCTCAGGTCTAATACCTCAAATTTACTTACCAATATTGGAATACAACTCACGATGTCGCTGACATGTGTAGAGACGAACCCATTAAAGAAGAGTCAAGCGTTCCAGCCAGCCACGCCAGCCTATACACCGCGTTATTTTATCGTTGGAGTTCAATGCACAGATCTCTCGTTTGGCGGTCATTTCACGAAGTTATTCTAAAAGAATAACTATATAAAGAGCGAAGTCACGCAGGAAAAATGGAACGTCTTCAAGTTCAACAAACTCGAGAAGCAGTCTAAGTAGCTCAAATAAGACCTCTTAGAGACTCAAGGAGATGGCTTCGCTTCTAAAAGTAGCCGTTGTTGCCTCGCTGGCCATAGGCACGAGAGCTTTCCCTGATCCATTTCCCTTTTTATGGTGTACATCCACCACAACCTTGACTCTCGGCGGCGATTACACAGTCACATCTACCAAGACAGTGACATCGGTATTTACTCCCTCGTCAGCGTGATGATCTCGGGGGCAGTTCATTGACATTGTATTCAGGCAACCAATACGATCACCTTTACCGGACTTCCATCGGTATGGCTCATCAAACCTCTAGAGCAATGGGAATAGCTTCTGACTTTTCTCAAGGTTTCAATCGACACTGTGACTACTACCAGCTATTCGCCTGTTCAAGTTGACTGCTTGCCCAGTGCAACCACTTTTACACCATATCCTCTCCCAACTCTAGCCAAGCGTGAGGATGCTGTGACCGTCACTCTGCCCTCTATCAGCTGCCCGCCGGCACCGACTATCACCATTGTGCCGCCCACCTTGGCAGGTTGGCCATGTACAGCAGTGACTGGAGAGTTCAGCATTGTGTCAGTGAACTACGGTTACCTTGAATATCTCGTATACTAACATAAGACACCAGTACTGATACTAAGACCGTCACCACATCTGCTGTGGCCACTACTACAGTCACGCCAACAATTGTTAAAACAGTGACAGAAACTGTGGTTCTCCCTACCCCAAGCGTATATAAAGGTAATACTGCTCTCCTGCTCTTCTGCTCTCTATACTGGTCTCTCTTCTCTTCTATCCTGCTTTACTCTATTCCATATATGCATGATCGAGCTCTCAGCTAATGCAACCTCAGGTGTCAACTACTACCAATACCTGAACGACTACGTCTATCCCGACGGAACCATCGGCTGCGCAACCTGCGGCTACGGTGGTGGTGGCTACGAAACCTCAGATTGGAACGGGAACTACAGCTACTACACCAACGGCACCACGCAACAGATCAACTTCGAGTCTGAGAACTATCCCAGCTACTCCACAATCCTGTGCCAGTTACCGGGCCAAGCTTCTGCTACAGACTGTTCTCAATGGACCGTCGTTTTCCAGGGCTATCTGTTCGCGCCGCGAACGGGCGACTATACCATTTCCCCTGGTGGCGGGCTCGATAATGCTGTTTTCTGGTGGTCGGGCACAAAGGCGTACTCGAGCTACGAGAACAACAATGTCGATGCCGGCGGTTCGTACACGCAGCCTGCTGGCTTGCCGTACACTGCTACTTACTCCATGGTGGCGGGAGAGTTTCTGCCTCTCACGTTCATCTATGTTAATGGTTATGGGCCAGCGAGGAATAATGTCACCATTTCAGGTCCCGATGGGTTGGAGTACCCAAATGATCTGAATCTTTTTGTGCCTCCTTGTCCGAATAGCCCTTTTGTACCTTAGATTTTAGCAGTTAGCCCTAACAATGCACTCAACTACCTGTTTCTGCAACGTCGCAGCTTTTATGGTAGTTGATAGTGGTATAAATATGCTGGCTATTCATACTGGCTTCCTATTGGATAATCTCGAGTCTAGATTATATAAGACAGCCTCGGCCAATGTGGGGGGGATTCAGCCAATGAGAGGTCTCTGATTAGTATTCGATTTATCCATTTCTTGCCGAACCTCGGCTTAAGCACCGCATGTTCCTTGCTGAATACACCAAATGATCTCATTTCGTTCCATCTTTACTTCTCCTCGACTACTCGACATTGTCAGTTTACTCGGTCTATCGCACAATTACTTACTTCTATACTTATAATTCAATCAAGGTACGTCTCTTGTCTCTACTGGATCGAGCTGCAACATAGCAAAGAGCCATACTCTACAACCCAGCTCCAATACTAACTAATCGCTCACTCTGCAAGACTCGAGAAACCTTCGCGATAGTTAAGTCGTGCGATCACAATCTCCAGAAATGTCTGACAAGACCTTCTCCCCCGCCGACGTGGCCAGCCACAACTCCGCCGACAACGGCATGTACATCATCATTGACAACAGCGTGTACGACGTGACCAAGTTCGTGGACGAGCATCCCGGCGGCGCCAAAATCTTGAAGCGAGTTGCGGGCAAGGACGCTTCGAAGCAATTCTGGAAGGTATGATGAACCTGTCTCCGCCGGTGGTTGTTTTTGTTGTCCTAAAGAAGGAGTTTTTCGCACTTGTTCTTTCTGGCTGACGAACCATCTTTCGAGACAGTATCACAATGAGGGTGTGTTGAAGAAGTATTCGCCCAAGCTGAAGATTGGCGAAGTCAAGGATGCCGCCAAGCTGTAATAATGGCAGGAATATATATATTTTCTCCTTTCCATAGTCGACATTTATCTGGTGCTCTCTGTGGATGCCATTGTACATATAGAAAGGATCACGACAACAGTCGGTTGTCTTGAGTGATTAGCAGTGTCACTGAGAAGGCCTCATTCGCGAAGCTACTTACCATCAGTTTATTGTGAGAACTGATTAGATATTTGATAAGATAATTTATGAGCATTGGATTCTCCGTTTTGCCGTGTCCAAGTATATAGAAGGTAGGGTTAAGTTGTGCACTCACGTGCCTGTGAAATAAGTTTCCAGGCGGTACTCTTTTCCGTTCCTTCTCTTTGCAACCTCGACTCCCACAACGTCAATTCAACACGAGAATATTATTTGACCACTGTTCATACATCTTCTAGAAGACTTCCAAGGTTGAACAAGTCATTTATTAAAAGACGCTGCTGTTCGTCCGACCGTCGAATCAGACAAACGTTCCTGGCATCGTCGGTCTAGAAGGTCCTCAACATCGTGTCCTTGACCGGAAGCCATCTACGGTACAACCTAGCCATCCAGTTTCCGCTAGAAATCAACCAAAAGAGGAATTCGGCACCGAAAAGAAGGCTAAAGCAGTCTCTCTGGGTACTCATTTACTCTGTCTCTTTGTACGTGGAATCTGCAGGATTTTCATTGGACAGTTACCGCATTTAATAGCGCAATTTCTCGCATCTCGAGGACCTTGAGGGCAACCCTCCGTGAATCCACCGTCTGCGCCAGAGACATGAAAATATCCAATCCTGTCGTGCATCACTGCATGGAAAACCACTGGCTTGATTTGAATGCTACGCTAGATGCAGAATTTTTCCGGTCAAACCTGAACTAGCCATATGTATGCCATTATGCATGGTCGGTGGGAATCCTAGCTCGTTCTTCTCTTGGGGGTGATTCTAGATCATGTCGAATCAGATATTCCGACGTCTTGCGGATGATTCTGCCGTCTTGAGTACTCTGATTAAATCAGAGTCAGCCTTGAAAGTGCATGAAGACTCGAAAGCCTAGCTACACTGGATCCTGTCATTAACGTGCAGTCCTTGTCAGATGGAGATGGGTGATGCCATGGACGGATTATTTCCAGACGCTAGTGTCGAAACTACTGGTAGGGTGTGCCCAAGGTACTCGCTATGAGTCAAGCACGCCAGTGAGACAGAAATCTCTGCAGGGCATGTTTTCTGTCTTTCATGTATAAGTAGCCGCTTGGCCCATGGTGAACCAAGCTTTTAGACTCGGCAATTCATCCTGATCTTCTCTCTTCTTCTCTCTTACAACACCTTCGTTTTCGATTGCATTCGCTATCCTTATTCCTCATGTCGTCCGACTTCGATCCTAGCAATGTCAACCTTGACAATGCTGACCTTGGTCAGATTGTCTGTTACATGACTGCCAATGACATCGACTACAATGGCCACATGGGAGCACGTATCTCGGCCATCTTCGTCATTCTTATTTGTTCCTTCGCGGCAACCCTCTTTCCTTATGTGGCACGCCGATCACGACGCATGAAGATCCCTGTGTACGTCTATCTCTTTGCACGTTACTTCGGCACAGGCGTCATCTTGGCAACGGCTTTCGTGCACTTGCTAGACCCAGCCTATGGAGAGATCGGTCCCAATACATGCGTGGGCATGACGGGGAACTGGGCAGTTTACTCGTGGCCGCCGGCTATTGTGTTGCTGTCTATTACGCTCATCTTCTTGATGGATTTTGCTGCTGAGCTTTACGTCGAGTCCAAATACGGCGTCAATACCGAGGCCACCGACCTCGCTAGTAGGGCCGCTATAGTCCAGGAGCACGACCATCCTCTCCCATCGACGAGCGCGGACGTTACCCCTGTTGCTCCCGACAATAGGAACCAAAAGACCGAAACCTTGACCGATAACGGCAAGCAGTGGAAAGACTCAGTGAGCGAAACCAACTCAGAGGATGCTGAGAGATCGTTTCAACAACAGATTGCTGCTTTCCTGATTCTCGAATTTGGCGTAATGTTTCACTCTGTGATTATCGGTCTCAATTTGGGTGTCGTCGGCGATGAATTCTCGACTCTGTACCCCGTGCTCGTGTTCCATCAGAGTTTCGAGGGGCTTGGTATTGGTGCACGAATGTCGGCCATTCCGTTCAAGAGCGGGAGTTGGTTGCCCTACATCTTCAGTGCAGCCTATGGTCTGACCACCCCCGTTGCTATTGCAATCGGACTGGGCGTGCGAAACACGTATAATCCGGGCTCGAACACGGCAAACATTGTCTCGGGGGTTCTCGACTCGATTTCTGCGGGTATTCTGATCTACACGGCTTTGGTAGAGCTACTTGCGAGAGACTTCTTGTTTGACCCTTGCAGAACCAACGACCGACGCAGATTGGCTTTTATGATTATCTGTACACTTCTGGGCACGGGTGTTATGGCACTTTTGGGTAAATGGGCTTAACTGTCGCTCTGAAGCAAGAATGCAATACCAGACAAAAACTGGTCCGGCATTTGTATTGATTTGATCGTCTTCAACCTGTTTCTGAACATTCATCGCATGCCTAATAGACTACCTCTACTGTTCAAGACTTGATACTCTTACTTCAAGACTTGATACTTTTACTTCAAGACTTGATACTATTTCTTCGAGAACTAATACTTGAATACTTGAAAGAGAAACTCATCCTACTCCTCTCTCTTCATAACCACAGTCCTCGCACTTCCCTCGTAGCCATAATCTGCAAAATCCGTCACAAACGAATGAACATCCCGCCACCCGAATTTCTTATAAAGCCCGTACCCAGCTTCACTAGCCTCAAGCCATGCCTCTGTCAACCCCAGCTTTCGCGCGTCTTCAAGTCCGCGTTCAAGCATTTTGGAGCCGACGCCCAGACCTTGAGCTGAGGGGTGTATTGCTAGGGTTTCTAGTACTGTAGCCGTCGATCTTAGCGTCTGCAAGAATAGTCCAGCATGGCTGCATTGCTGCATGCAGATGGGGGAGGGAGAGAGACATACAAGCAACATTCCTACCACCAAAAAACCGAACTCTCAACTTCGCAAACGTGCCAAAGAAATCATTCAAGGCTCGCGGAGTCGCGTATCCTTCCCACGGTAAATCCTTCCAATCGTTCTCCGCGGGGAAAGGGGCGTCAGCACAGAACCTCCACGCAGCAAAGCCGACAATCTTGTCATTGTCAGCGTGAGCTTCAGCGTCAGCTTTCTCTCCGTCCGTCTTGTCTGTCTTGAGAATAGCCTTATAGACGAAATAATCCCTCGGAACAGACTGCAGTCTCTCATTTATTTTCGTGGCTCGCTCCTTTTGTTTTTCCTCGCTAGGTGGACCAAACATCATTCTTCCGTGGGACAGAGGCTGTTCTTTGTTGTCGTTGCCGTTTTCTTTGTTCTCGTCACTGGATCCATTTGATCCCTTCTTCCTGGCTAGAGCATAAGGAGAAGGTCCATCGAAAGCCAATTGCTCAATTCCCGCAAGAGCAATCGAGTCGTTTTCGTCTGCTGGTAGGACGACGATCTGGGGCTTTTTATGTGCCATTGTGCTCGACTCAAGGTTCCAAATTTTTCAATTAAACCTTGTACCTAGGTAGCTCCGCCTGAGTCAGTATTTCCTGCTAAATATCTAGGTCTTGCTATGTACAAACAAATACACAGAAAAATCAAATACTGAGGGCCAGAGAACCGTAAATATTTTTCTTCTTGCACAGTTCTAACATTCTAGGTAAACCTTGGAAAATTCGGGGCCGAAAAATTAGAGAACCCCTCTTTTAAACACATTTTCAAATGCCGCACGATCTGTAAGTAAAAGGCCGGTGGGAGAAAACGTATCTACTTTAACCTAGATCAAGCTCAGATTAACATATACATTTGTAATCCGCAGTCCAATCCGAAGTCGATATTATTAAATTTCCGATCCTACCCAGGTGTGCTAAACAGGGGAAAGAAAAAAAGAAAGCTAAACCTGATCTGGTGTCCGACATCAGACTACTCTATTTTTACTAAATCTACTCCAGTGGATATTCCGGGGATTTCAGTCAAACCAACACATACGGAGGAAGGTGAAATGTGACCACGTCGTATTGATTTCTGACAACTACCACACAAGTCACCGCGTCAAATGGTATCACGAGAATTCAAAACAGTAAGCGCCAGGACATGTATGTATTCCACTCGCTTTTCTGAGCCATAACACCGTCGAAACCCGTGCAGGCGGCAGAAAGTAGTTTTCACAGAGCAGGATCCAGAAGAAGGGTATGAAAAGAGTGTGAGTATGGAAGGGGAAAATGTACAAAGATTATATGATACAAAAAAAAAAGAAAGACTCAAAGAGTGTAATCGATCAGAATCCACGGAACAAATCGTCGTTCCGATAGTAATTCTCACTCCCGTCCTCGGAGCGAGGACCGTCAAAATCATGCGCAATATCTCGCTTGCGATATGCACGCGCTTGTCTCGTCTGACTCATAAGATCCCTAGGCCGAGATCGAGGATGGTCCACTCGATCAATAAACGCTTCCATACGCATGGTACTCATGGGATCGAAAAAGGTATGGCCATTCGTCGCGCTAGATGGTCCACTAGCTTCGGACGTTCGATGGCTGACACTGCTTCTCCCACTAATCAGTCCAGGAGCAATACCCACGGACGAAGTTGCATAAATATCGGACGATGCAGCTGTGATCGCGCTGTAGTTTGACGGTAGGGTCGCGTGGCTGGAGAAGCTGCGGAATGCCGCTGACAGTGGGACTTTGGGACCGGTATTGCTACGTTTCCGCGTATGCCCTGCATATCTGGGTACATTAGGCGGGTCGGCTGCATCCATGATCGGTTCAAGATCAAAGCCTCCAGCACCACTGCCACCGCCGCCGCCGCCAGCTACAGAGAATTCGGGATTGTGAGTTGAGCCATCTGTGAAGGATCGCTTGCTTGGTTGCGGTCGAGGCTTGCCCTTGGCTACTCTGATGGAATCACGGATCGGATTCCGACGTAAACTTGCCGTCGGCGGGTGAGGAGCAAAGTCTTCCGAGGGAATTGGCGGTGGTATTGCGGGCAGATCCCCAATGCCAATGGAGTTATGGCTCAAAAACGAGAGTGCCGTTAACCATACGTAATGGCGCTCTAACGACATGGCCGTAAACTTGAGCGCACGCTGAGGCGTTAAGATGAGAATAGATCGGTTGAAAGGGACCTGAATATTAGACCCTTTCGGCAATGGGGAGTCGTCCTTGACATCAAGAACGGATTGAATAGTGACTGCAATTTCGTTAGTCCAGCAAAGAAGAGTTTCTTTATGAAATACAAGGACATACGTTTTCGACCATTCTTCCCTAACAGCGCAGGCCCGCTTGTCGGTTGCTTACTGCTCCACATGACAGCGCGCTCGTACGGAGCAAGCCAGACCCATCTCTTATGCCGAACTCCAGTATTGGTGATATTCGAAGATACCTCTTCGCTGTTTTTCCCACTCTCAAACGTCTCCTTGTGGTCGGACATCCCAAACGATTTTCGTCGTCGGACGTATTTAAACATCCATTCGCCAACCATGGTTTGCGCAATTGCGTCGACAACGTTCGTCGATTGCACATGGTCTGTAGCAGGCTCTTCGACAGAGTATGATTGACCCTGCGACCGGATTGATCCAGGACGACTAAGGGGAACTGGACGCGTCGCCCGTTTTGGTCGGTAGATAACCGCATCGTTGATTGGTATAGGTGGTAGAGGCGGCAATTGAGGACTATCGGGAGCGTATGAAGAATTTGACATCTCCGAGGCAGATGGAGGGGGAGGCGAGCGACTGCGCGCTCGTTCCTCTTGCATCTTCTGCATGGCAGTTGCTGATCTCGTTTTGCGTACGGTAGGTTGTCGTGTGAGACGTCGAGTTGTCCGTCGACTAGCGTTGGTACTATTACCGTCACTGTAAGGCGTAGGGCTGTGATTGCTCTCACTACGCGTAGTTGAAACGTTCCTCGAGCTCAGTCGTACAGGAACCGGGAACGGAGGTCGCGCTACTCCAATCGATTCACTGTCTACACTGGGGTCACTGGGGCTGCGAGGCCGGCTTCGCTGGTGTGCCACGGCGCCATTGGAGATCAACGTCGAGCGTCGTATGTCTGGCTGCTTTGTGGTAGTAGGAGCCCTCGAACCAAGCACAGTCTTTCGTGCCGTGTTCTGGAAATTCCGCTCTGTAGAAGGCAGATCAATGTCGAATTCTTCGTCTTCTTCTCGAAGAGTATCGTTGCTCAGGCCAGATCGAGTGACCATCCTTCCAGAGCGCAATACGTAAGAAGCCATCGGACGGTGTAGAATGTCATCATCACTGAAAACGTCGGGAAGCTCTGATTGCGCATCTAAATTTCCACTATCGTTCGTGTCGTCAAACCCGGCGAAAAGACTGCTGGATCGTAGCGGTCTACGAATATCGGATTTATCGTCCTCTGCCAAGGGTCCGTTGTCGTTGTTGCCAGGATAAGCTTGAACGAGCTCAGGTTGAGTGTTCGACTTCTTTTCCTTCTCCTTCTCTTTATCCTTGGAAGTGGCCGACTTGGTGAGAGGTCTATGCGGAGATCGGGGAGGTGGAGAAATAAATGGCATCGATATGGATGATTCCACGTCGTTGTTTTCTGATTTGTCAAGAATGGCCGACGGCAAAAGACTTGCAGGAATTTTAAAGGGACGTGGGTCAACTTGGATTGCTTCTGTTTGCATGCCAATAGATCGGGAGTCGTATAATTGCTCGGACTCTGTCTGACACGAAACACTTTTTGTGTGAGGAGGTAAGACAAGGCTGGAGCGAGGTGTTGCCGGTTCCGATCCCGGAGGTATGATGGCAATTGTCGGGACAATGCGATTGTTTTCACTGGTAAGCTGAACTTCCTCCTCCTCCTCTGCCGACGTACTGGTTATCGATTCGACGGGTTCAGTTTCAGGCTCAGTTTGCGTGGCAACGGAAACAATCTGTGGTTTGGCTTCGACTAAACCTGGAATAGTTTCACAGATGACGACGTAATCTGTTTGGCAAGAGATGGTAGGTTGCTCAACGTGGATTGTTTCAACTGCAGCATCCCGCGTTTCAGGAGCCGGCTTCTGATTACTAGAATCGGACGTATCGACAACTCCAGCATCACTCGAGACAAGAAGAGGAGATTGAGGTGGCGTAAACTGAACTCCGACATCACGATATTGTCGTTCCTGTTTGGTATCTGGCCCACTTATCACAGGCGTGGCGTGGGTTTCGTCTTTGGAAACAATGGTGACGGCTCCGGCCAATCCCAGGATTTTCCGCGCTTTCAAGGCGGTGTTTAGGGATGCATGTGAAGCCACGGAATGAGGGCGCATATCTGATATCTCTTCCATGATATCTTCCATGTAAACATCTTCGTCGTCGTCTTCTCCTTCTCCATCTTGCGCCAGTTCATCGGCTAAATTGAAGACGTCTCCCTTCATTGCAGTTCCGTTGGCGAAGCTCATCGAAGAGAATCGGCCGCTATTCAATGGTTCGCCGTCGTAAGTGCTAGCACTACTCGTGCTTGTTCGGCGTCTGTCGAACGCGCCGCTCGATCGAATGCTGGCACTATCCATGGTTGTACTGTTGTCCTTTGGATCGTCGTCAATATCCTTCACCTTGTGGAAGTTACCCGCAGCTTGTGCCGCCGCAACCTCGTTCAAGATGGTCTTGAGTCTATTCTCTACTACATGCACTTTTCGCTCCCAATTTCGTCGCTCTGTATCCCAATTTTCTCTATCACGTTCCCACAGAGATTGTGATCTCTCCACTTCTTGCTCCTTGGATTTCAGCCTCTTTTGAGATTGCTCCAGCCGTTTGCGCACTTCGCTGATGTTTTCAACGGCTTCATCCCGTTCTTTGGAAATTTCAGTAATGGCCGATAATGTACCTCCTTCGAGAAGCTGCATCTGTTTCTTCAGCGAACGGTTTTCTTTGGTAGCCTTCGTCAGATCTTCATTCAGCAACTCGTTGTCGTTCTGTGATTCGTCAAGGCTCGTCTCAAGTTTGATAATCTCATGGTTCTTGTTTTCTAGCTCTCTCCTCAAGGACAGAATCTCAGAAACCAAGTTTGCGTGCAAGGTGGGCGTGAAGCGACGAGGATCAAACGTCGCAAAGGCATCGGTCTCGTCCACGTTGTCAGATCCGATATCGTGTTCATCCGAGACGGGAGAAAATGGCTCGAAGACGGTCGAGCCAATGTCGCCCATGGACGAGTTCCTTCGGTGATGTGACGCCGCCCTCGCCGGTGCTCGAAAGGGCACCGGGGGCGGCGAAGAAAAGGTGTTGTCCGCCATGGTGAATCGAACACCCTCCCCAGGTGACTCTACTGACAATCGAGGCTGCCAAGTTATGACACCATATCGTCCAGCCGATGAGCTGTAGAGGTCTTCAAGTCGCGAGACCAATGTATCAGGTCCAGCCTGATCGATCTTGACTATAAATCAGGATGTGAGAATCGACCCGCAGCTAGACAACTGTAGTAGACGGATATCAGTTGATATAAAAACGGAGCTGAAACTTCGACCGGCGGTATTCGACGTCCGTGAGTGTTGCAACAGAGGTGACAAAGAAAAAAAGCTGTAACAAAATCAATGAAGTTAGTATGATTGCGCCAGGAAGATGTTGTTTGTCTTTTGAAGGCTTCCCATCCAATCCTTCTGACCCGTTAAAAGCAGGAGGAAATCTTACCAACGGTGAGAAAATGGCAAAGAAAGCAGCAGATAATTGATAGATAATTTGCGAGGGCTGGTCATAAACTCAAAGCATATCGCACTCTACAAATGCTGTCAGACAGCGAAAGAAAAAGACGTTTTGAAAAACAGGGACAAGAAACAATTGGAAAAGAAACAGCCAAAGGAGACCAAAAAGTATTCGTTCTAGCACCGGAGCGGAGTCCAGGTGCGCTTAAACTTTTAAGGAGGCAGCGCGACTCGCGACTTAGTTCTTAGTTTCGAACAGGTTAACAAGAGGACGACAAGCTTGTGCCACCGCAGTGGAAATGAGGGCTCAGCCTTCACCCCACGCAGCCAAGCACTAAGAGGCTAGCTCTGATTTCAATCAAGTTAGTACGACATTGGCTAGAGACATCTGGGCTACGTAAGTTAGCAGATAGTCCTCCGTATATAGCATGGATTGGTTATGTGCTACGCGTTCCTGACACTCCTGACCGAGGACATTTGGAAAGCGTCGCGGAGGGAGAGCTTCGGACCACTCCTTTAGCAGCCCAGGTGAGTTTTCCGTTGAGCTAAGCTCAGATTGGCCATTCACCCTAATTGTAAGGTCTGTGGGGATATTTGGAAGAAAGCAACCGCAACGACAGCCAACGAGCAGGTCTGGAGTGCTCGGCTTTGTGGAAATCGGCCCCTTCTCCTCGAGCTCTGGTGGATATGTTCGCCGTTCGGACAAAGCAACGCACGGGTTCGGTTGGGCCGCGCGGTACCAGATTGGCAGGGAAATGATAATATCACTCCATAAATATGGAGTACGTATACTATCGCGGTTAGCATGTCATAAGCGTAAGACTAAGCACCTTGCAGCGTGAAGCACGGTGATGCGTGTGTCGCCGAGAAAATACAAGATTATAGCACGACGCATTAAGGGACGCACGTATCCACTGTAGTCCCAAGTAAGGTTTCTCCTTATTTTCGTCATTTCATAGTTAATTCTGATTTGTCTTTTTCTTTTCTTTTCGTTAGGGTCGTCAAGATACAGGCGATGGAGGACGGGCGGGACTGGTCGAGTTCCCCTGTCTCCCGCCAGCAGCGCGAAAGGCGAATCAACTTAAAGAAAAGAACGAGACTAGGATCCGCAATGGACTTTGAAACACGAGCGTGATTGGATGTTGGCTTTGCACGGAGGTCGCAAATTTAATTTATTTTTCCGTCCTTTTCGATTAGGGTGAAGACCCGTTAGTTTGCACTTTAGCCTAACTTAGTGAGTGATCAGAAAGGAGAGCACGATTGAGTTGCTCACGGATTGCGCTGCATGCACAGTATGCGGGAGCGGACTCGAGGCTACCATTGGCATTTGACACCGGCAAGGAGCTGGTTACTTGCTGTCCAGTGTGCACGGTACAGGCAGAAAGAATCGATCGTTGGCGTTGGAGTGGTAGTGGAGTCTGGATTGATGTCGATCCTACTCTGTTTTACCGAGCCGAGTGCAATTCGAGAGAAGTCCCAGCCTGGATCGTCGACCAGTACATAGTACATAGTACATACTGACAGAAGATATCCTGCCTCGCGCAGCGGCAGGTCAACGATAGCGCGAACAATAAGCCCACGGGAGGGCTTTCCACCAGACTAGTCGTTGGGGAAGTGCATGAATCATTAAAAATTGAACCGCATTGACTTGATTTGACTTGACTCGACTCGGTTCGGCTCCAACTCAAGAGAGAAATAAACCCTGGAGGCGAAGTCAAAGAGCGCGCTAAAGACGGCCGACACTAGCAAGCAGGCTTTGTGAGGTTAGTAGCCTAGCTTATCATCCGTAGTCTCCGGCGAGACGGCATGAAGTTTGTGATGGGCTGCAGGAACGTTGCAATCACACATGTCACCACAGGTAAGGAGAGAGTCTTCAGATTTGAAACACGCAAGGATGAAGATGAAGAAGAAGAAGAAGAAGAAGAAAAGAAAAGTGAAAAGTGAAGAGGAAAAAAAAGAAGGAAGACTGAGATAAGCAGAATCAGGAAGGAGCATGACTAACCATTGGCTGCTCACGTAATTAATCATGTGAAATTGTTTATATTAAAATGTTTCTCTTCTCTCGATGAACCCACCCATTCAATTAATTTCAATCTCATCAATAACATCAATAGCATCAATGTATTATAGCTATATTAAACCTCTACTCCGTACTGACCTAGGTATCTCCAACCCTGGCTGGCCGCCTCGAGAAGAACAAAGACAACCCGCACTTACCCGCATCATGCACTCCGGAATATCAGATCCTCAAGATCGAATTTCTAAGACATCCAATCTCGACCAACGCCACGACTCGGTCTCGTCTTAAATTCTGCCTAGGTACTTTGTAGTCAGAAACTCCATGATTCAGCGCACATCGGTTCTGAGCGCGGTTCAGATAATCGTTATAAGGACGATGTTCCACGCTCGAAAACATCCGCAGGCTACTTATGCAAGGGTATGAAGAAATGGCCAGAGCCTAGATGTGTGCCAGTTGCAAGGGTATTGTGCATGAAACATGAAACAGCACGTCGGGTCCAGATGTCGTTTTACTTTTACTGTTTACTGCACTATCTAGGTAATTGGTTTCTAGACCGTTGAAACCTGACAGCCCTGGAGATCGACGCCTCACATACCTGATAAGTTCTTATCATAGGTTAGGCATCTATGAGTCGATTACAAGGCTCTAGTGGTAAGCAGACCGTCAAGAAATACCTAGGTGTAGATCAATGACTTTCGCTCGTCTGAATAATGCATTTTTTATATACTCCGAGGTATCCAGGTTCCAAGGTAAGGTTCCAAGGGAATCCGGGAAGTCATCATTTCTATTGACAGAACAAACCTTGGAATGAACAAGGTACTACCTACCTAGGGATCATGATATCACCCCACATGTACAATGGGCTACGATAAACTACCTACACGAGTAAGTCCGACCTGATCAATCTGGGAAGAAAACGAGTCGATATGTACGCAGCTAGGTAGGTAGGTATCATTCGGCGTGATTAGGGCTTGCCACCTGGACCTCGGGAGCCCTGGAGACTATTCGGGTAATAGTTGCCCAAATAGGCAAGAAAGCTACCTATGTATCTCCATTTCGTATGAAAATTATCCTCCGAGTGGATTGAATGCTATAGTTCAGTTATGAAACTTGATGTTTATAATCCGGTACGTAGCAACAATCGTGCTTTGTTAGAGAAAGAGACTCTGCCGAGAACCTTTGACTTTGCAAGTAGATGATCCTGTTCTACAGCCATATCGCTTTATATCAAACGTCCGGAAACGAGTCACGAAGCATGTTAAATATTTGACTTTTGGACAATCCATGAACTACTCAAGTCAACAAAGACTTGTACACAGGTATTCTGTCAGTTCCAAGACTATGTCAGTTCAATGTATCTTGTATACAACTACTTGGTTCCTCTCGGTAGGTTCAATCAACGCAGTTCACAACGTGAGTAATCATGCCATTCGTTGTGCCTTACATATTTAGTATACACATTGTCCTCATCTAAGTAAATAGCTCTGAAACACATCGTACCCATGTATACCTAGGTAGGTATAAAAGTCGAATTTCTAACTCCTGAAAATTGAGTCTATTTCGGGTATATCTCGGAAATTCATATTCTTCCTCTTTCCTCTTTCTAAAGTTGGAAGGCCTGTTCGTCTCCAGCCAAGACCGGACTGGAATGGATGTGCCTGATACCCAAGTAGTCATTGTCAAAGACCTACGTACTGGGCACTTGCGCCTCTTTCCGAGGCCATCACCACGGGGAAAGGATGCAATTAACATCCATATTCAACAAATTTCCCAGGCCCCAGTTCCTATTGTTCAATAGGTAGCCACACCCATTCAAAATTGAATATTGCATACATATCGAGTAAGTACTCTGAAAGACCGTATCTGGCGACAACACCCGGACTGTTTCAAGTCTTGGATATTCTCCTGTCTGCCTGGACACGCGTATGATTTAGAAACACAGTGTGCATTCGTCCGAGGACCTCGGGAACCTTCCAAAGTTGAAAGTTCTGGTTCTCGTTCTGATCCTATTCCCACGCAATTATTCCTAGGACCGTATTCCTAGAACCGTATTGAATCTTGGAAGTGGGAAGAACAGACACCACTCCACGAGTCTCAAAGAAGTCATGCCTGCATCAGCTACCTAGACAAGACATGGAATTTTCGACATATCCAAGACGACGCCATGGTATCTCTCATCCATGGATACCTAGAGGTATCTACCTAGGTAGCATAACGACGAAAGAACCTTGAAAAGGACGAATTTATACAACCTGCCTTATCTGCTTGGTCCGCCAGTCTAACATACCATTCTCGCAAACTCACTCGTCCCGAGGTCAGCGAAGAAACATACAATCTTGGAACCAGCCGCAAACCCTGGAAGACTTCCGTAGTCAGATCACGGAATGCAGCATTCCAAACGGGCTGTGGATCAACCATGTGTAAACCACCTATCTAGGTACGTCCACGAATAAAAAGCATAAGTAGACGACATACCATTTTCTTCCGGCAATTAGGCCAATTCTTACGCATCGACCTTACGAGTACGAGTACGAGTACGAAGTGAAGAATACTCAAAACAAATACAACCGATTTCTCAAAAGCGCTATATTACAAAAAATCCAAGGAAAAGGAGAAAAAAGAATCGAAAGGTATAAAATCTTTCCCAAAAAAGACATTATCAGTCTCCAAGGTAAAGAATTAGGTATAAGGCGAATAAAATCAGGTTCCTCTCCTTGGCCCTTGCCCGTGCATACCGTGCATAGCAAAGAGACAAGAAAAAGAAATCGTTCGTCGTTTTATCGTGCTTGACTGTATTTTATGCTTCTGCCGTTCATTATGTCTCACCGGCGAGATGGGAGGACCAGCGGGAAATGAAATGAAATGAATTGAATGGAGGAAAGCAATTAAAGCAAGAAAGCAGCAGCACCGAAAACGGCGGCGAGACCTGCACCAGCACCGGCGGCGACGTGGGAAGCACCGCCAGTAAAGGCAGGGGCCACGGCGGTGGTGGTACCAGCGGCGCCGGGCGCGGGGCTGGTCCAGGGTTGAGGAGAGCCGGTTCCAACGGGGACGGGAGCGGTAGGGCCAGCGCTGCTATAATGGAGTCAGTATTATTCTTATGATTTATCGTTATCGTTTCACGAGGTATATCGCTTCACGAGAATTTCTTTAAGATACTGAAAGGGAGACGAACCAGGCGTTGCAGATGGTGACGGTCGAGGACATCAGAGGACGAGTCACGGTGTACGAGCCGGTCAGAGTGACAGTTCCAGGCTGCGCAATGAGTTAGTAAGTTGCATCCCGAATCCAGATCGACTACCGACTACTCGGTAGACCAAAAACATACCGCAGTGACGTGAACGGTCGAGCTACCAGCGACAAAAGTGGTGGCCTCGGGGCAGTAAGTCTCGTACGAGGTGATGACTTCAGTGATGACCGCGGCCGAGCTGGGGCCAGCCGTGGCGAGAGCGCCAACAGCGAAGGCGACGAGGGAAGCAGCAGTGAAACGCATGGCGACTGTATTGATGAAATTGAATCACAAAAGATCGAGGATTGTTAGAGATTGAGAGAGATCGAGAGAGATCGAGATCGAGTGAATGTGGTGAGCGTTGAAAGAACGAATGTAATCGGCGTATAAAACGACCGGGATGGTAGTGAGTGAGTGAGAGGTTAAAAGAGTGAATGGAACGAGTAGTTCTTGAAGTTGTTCGTGTTGGAAAGAAAGAAGAAGGAAAAGGAAGAAAAGGAAGAGAGAAGAGAAGAGAGAAGACGGGAGAAATGGGGACTAAAACTGAGGCGTGGGCGTGGATGGGCAGCGACACGGGGGGCACTAAATACTAGCAGCCACTCAGCAGCCAGAGCAATCTCCGCTGGTAATAGTCCACGGCCAGTCTCGTACTAGGACCGTAGCTAGTACTATAAACTAGTGGGACAATGGATGAAATGGATTATTCGCTCCTTGCAATTAATCGTCACGCAAGGAAATTCTAACCCTTGTCTGTCTGATGGCTCATAGTTATCGATTATCAAATAGACATACAACAGACATACACTCTTTACATGGCATGGACATGAAATGGACACAAAGATGAACATGAAGAACATCTTTCTTGGAATCAGTCCAGACTCTACGATCGTCAGGGGATAACGATACAGGTCGGTATTGTGCGTATTGAATACAGCTAATCACACACTAATTTCCCGGCGTCAACAGTATTTTCAGGTACCATCCAATTAAAAGGAGTATATGCCCACTACAAGAGACTAGATCCACTTGTGGGCTTGTTCAATACTGTATTTTTGATATCTTCTCTTACCAGATCTCTATCTACTACATACTACATAGTCCATCTGGTAACAACAGAGTGCTGCGTCTAGGTATTGTCGACATGCAAGGAGACATCCTTTGTAACCAGTATTTACAGTATATGCTACCTACCCTTCGTAGTGCTCAGGACAGAACAGTCACCCTCCAAACACCTCCTTGACAAGCGCTTTCTTGTTCACTGCATCCTCCCCATTTATTAGCACTGGTTAAATGCAAGGTGACCCCAGATAGTAGAAAGTATAACAGAGAAGGAAGAAACGTACCCTTGCCCATGGCGTTTCGTGGGATCGGACCAGATAAAATCTTGACCTCCTGCGGGAGTTTGTAGGTTGCAAGACGAGAACTCAGTGCGCGACGCAGATGTAGGATCCCTCCTGGCTGGTTGTAATTGCTGCGACTGCTCAGGCCGGCAGTAGTATCATTCGAGTCTTCTTTCAGCACAATCACGGCGGCGACTTTCTGTCCCCATGTTTCCGACGGAAGTCCGACGACAGCTGCCTCGGCAATATCAGGTCTATAATCATTGAATAAGTACACAACTCGGACGAGAAAGTAAATCGACAAGGGAGAAGGACGATGAGGGAGAAGAGCAGGGAAGAAAGGAGAAAAAGGAGGACGTACAATGAGAGTAATTCACGCTCGACTTCAAGCGCACTGACTTTCTCGCCGCCCGTTTTGATAATATCTACGCTCAGACGACCTTGAATGAAATACATCGGCCCTTGCGCCCATTTCCCACTACTGCCTGTGCCCGTACCGCAATCGGATACAGTTCTTCTCACAGCAACATCTCCTGTGCGGAACCAAGGGTTTTTTCCTTCTTTTCCTTCTTTTCCTCCTGCGTCGTTGACATCGTGATCGTCACCAGCCACAAACGATTCCGCAGTCGCGGTAGGATTATTCCAATACTCGCGAAAAACAGTCGGTCCACGGAGTTGAATCTCGCCTACTCGCTCGCGACCAGTTTGAGAATCAATCTCGGCACCGGGCTGAATCACTTCACTTTTATCCGTATCCCATAGTCGAACTTCGACCCAAGGTAACGGCCAGCCCACGCTACCATCAACGCGATCCCGAGGATCCAAGCCACAACTTATCGCCATGCCAACCTCGGTCATTCCGTACCGCTCCAACAACACGTTTGAGCTACTCAACTGCGTCCACGCGGCTTTTGTAGGGGTCGGCAACGCCGCGGATCCGGATATATTCAAGCGCAGATTCTGCGGCGATATAGCCTTTTTCGCCGCGGATTGCACGTCAGGCGGTAATTGAGGAAAATACGACATCAGTCGCGTGTATAATGTCGGCACGCCGGTAAGAAACGTGATTTTCTCTTTTTCTGCTGCCTCCTTTTCTCGCCTGTCTATCCGTCCTGGCTCTGCAGCAACCCGAGGCTTCGACTTTGAGTTCGACAGAAACGGCGCCGCTAATCGACGCCATACTGCGTCCGGGGAAGGCGGATACAAAAACTCGATTGCGGAGCCTGCCACAACAGGCACAAAGAGTGCATTCACAATACCATGAATATGATGCAAGGGTAGAAGATGAAGTAGATGGTCGTTGGTAGAGTATTTCCAAGCCTCAATTAGGGATTGAGCTTGAGCTTGTAGTGCCGATGTCGGTATAAGAACGCCTTTCTAGAGAATAGCAAAAATAAGATTAGTACAAGTCTACATAGAGAAATCGAAGATGAAAGTAATTAATCATACCGGCCGATTTGTCGTGCCCGACGTATACAACATGAGTCCTCCTTTTGACTCCGGGGTAGTATTATCATCTTGAAAACCCAATTGTTCCGATGAGACGTGTGCATGATTGCTCGATTCCAATATGGGCTCTCGCACGTCGATAGTGAGATTTGCGCGCTTTCTAAATTGATGCGCAATATTTGCACTTCTTTGCGTCGCGAGTAATATCCTCGCATCGGCGTTGTCGAGGATATATTCAATTTCCGAAGGCGGGAAAGCAGGGGATACCGGTAAAGCAATTGCGTTGCTTGCCAGGATGGAGAATAACATTACTGTTGTATTGTCAGCGAAAGTCACCTAGCGCGTAAAGTAGAATTGAACAGTAAGAAGTAGACGAGACGAAGGAAACAGTACCCACAGAATCATAGTCGTTTTCAGCTACAAAGGCAACTCTCTGCCCATGAATAGACGGTAATTTTCCTGCGGAACATCTTTGAAGTTGGTCGCGCGATCTATGGATATCTCTCTTCAAATCGGCGTAGGTAAATCGGCGACCTGATTGCGTATGCTTGACGGCTAGGGTGGTCGGGTCGTGGGTTTCGAGGGATTGGAAGATTGAAGTTGATAATGATCTGGTTGAGTGGGAATGCGACAATGCTCGACTGACAGCTCTACGCGGACGTGTATATGGCTTGAGCAGGAATCGACCGCGACAACACACTGAAACGTCGCAAGAAATCCGGATGCAGCTTGTTATCGGTATATGGACAGGCATTGCGTCGGTTGGGTAGACCACCCATGCTGATCTTGAATATGCAGAGGTGAATCTAGAAAATATTACCGCATGACGGAGACGGAGAGCTTCCGCAGATAGATAAGTGGAGCCGTCGTACAATCAGTCTAAGTAGACTTCCGCAAGCTCAAACCTCTACAATTCACGACGGCCGAACAATCCATGATTCGGCATAACGACAAAATCATACCATCAAATGCAATCATTGAGTAGTCGACTACTTCCCAGGCGCATTATTGCGACCATTCCTACACCAATCACAACCGCAATTACAACCACAACCACAACCACAAGACCAGGAAGAATAGCAACAACCTTCCGAATGTCGTCTACAACACCCACTTCTTCAACGCCCGTCGAAGACGCCATGCGAGACAAGGTGAGTCGTGAATTATCCATCTATCCGTCGCAGAAACCAATCCGATTGTTTGCGGCAGAGAGTATTTCGGTGTATTTCGATCTTCGTGTCTGTATCCGACTAACGAGAAATAATTACGCTCCATCTAGCTCGTCGCGGCTTTTACGCCTACCACACTCCAGATTCGAAACGATTCTCATCTTCATGCACACCACGCGCCGATGCAGGGGAGTACTTCCAAAGAAACTCATTTCCAGTGCGTTCTTCCATCGTATCCATCGTATCTTGCTTTTATTCTCGATGAATTACGTCAGAAAGAAAAAAAAAACAGACAGATAGAGAGACTGATACAGTCCAGTGTAACTATAATTTCAGAAGCATTCGCAACCAAATCCCAAGCGGCGCGACATCGAATGGTCTATTCTCTTCTCAAAGACGAAATGGCGCGCGAAGGCGGAATACATGCGCTTCAACTCCGGACGAGGACGCCGGAGGAGGAATCAAAGCAGGCTGAAAAATGATCTTGATCATTTACGACTTGCTGGCGCAGACTAAAAGCGGTTATCTATAGGAAAGGGTATTGTGGATATTTAAATGAAATAGGATACTTGATTATTAGAGTAGTTCTAGCGCCAAGGTAAGTCAAGAAAATGGAAGAGAAACAATTAGACAGAAACGAGTGATGGAACAGTACAGCAATTGGAGACAGACAAATCCCAAACAGTAAGCCAAAGACGTAACAGATCTAATATGTACACCAAGCATCGTGATCGGGGTTTGCCGTCGAGTCAGCCGAGAGCCACTAGCCATCCATGAGTCAATCAATATCGACTTGACGACGACATTCGTTTGGTGGATGCTTCATTCGGCATTGCAGAGGAGAAAATGGGAAAATGGAAAAATACCGGTAGTTGAGGTAAAGGAAGAGAACAAACAAGAAATAATGACGGGATTTTGGTTGCTGTACAAGCTGGGGTTGGAATATCAGAGCAGTGGAATAGAACAAAACGCAGGTCATCGTCATTGAACGCTTTGTCAAGCTATAGCGATATACCGGTAAGAAGCTAAAGCCGGCGGCAATCGCAGTTGCAAGTTTGGGACTGTCTTACAGTCAGAAAATTATGCCAGCAGGTATTTGACCAGCACTTACTAAGACAATCAAGATTTCTTGTTGGCCTCGGTGACACCCACGGCAACACCGACGACAATCACAATGATAAGAACTATTCCAGTCAGCATCTACGCTGCAGTCAAACTGCGATTCAAACAGAGAATCTACTTACTAACGACAATCAAGATGTACCACTTCCACCGTCGGGCATTTCGAGCGCTGACAATCGCGCTATCAATCTGCTTGTTGGCATTGTCGACGTTCTCCACGACATCGTGCGCGCCCTGGTTGATTTGCTCGACAGCCGGTTCTTGCTGCTGAACCAATTCGGCAACTTCCTGGTACAACCGAGCCAGTTCGATCATGTCCTGCTCAATCTTGCGGATCGCCGTAGACCGTTCCAAGGCAGCCTGTCTGGCATCGTTGGCCTGTCGCGTACGCAAGCCAGTGGACTATCGCAGAATTAGCCAAAACGCACGTCACTAAGAAAGCCGATTTCTCTCTACTTACCTGGAAGCTCTGCTCCTGGCCCATCAACACATTCTGCACACCCTGCTCAACCTGTTCCGGCGAGGCGTCTGGGTTGGCAATTTCGTATCTACGGCGCACTTGCTCCTGGAGACGTTTCTGAAAGTCCGACTGGGCCTTTTGATACTGCTCGATTTCCTTGCGCAAATTAC
This sequence comes from Talaromyces borbonicus, assembly GCA_002916415.1. Classification (NCBI taxonomy): domain Eukaryota; kingdom Fungi; phylum Ascomycota; class Eurotiomycetes; order Eurotiales; family Trichocomaceae; genus Talaromyces; species Talaromyces borbonicus. The sequence goes on along the minus strand of NBSA01000026.1, from coordinate 380,154 downwards.
GGCTGGTCACGTCGACCTGGGTCTGAACGCGCGAATCACCGGATCCGGGAGTCTGCTTGATCTTCTTCAGCAGGTCACGGAGGTACCGGAATGTGTTGTTGATGTCGTCCTCGACGTAGTCCAAGTTCTGGCGGGCAGCTTGGTCTTCTTTGCCGGTGCTGGAATCAAGGAGCTCGTGTTGCGCCTGCGCAAGCCGGCCTTCTCTCTTTGACTTGAGCTCCCGGAGCCCGTCGTTGATTTCGGTACATTTGTTGAGAATGCTGGTGGTGTTGTTGGCCTGTCCCATTTCTGCAACGCCGACCCGCCGTAGTCAGTATTATCGAAGACAATAGCATACATGCGAAGTGACGAAAACACGAAAACTCACCGTAGCCGCCATTACCAGATTCTACATCGTTATACCGCTGCGGTTGAGCCGGCTGCGATTGCGCTCCGGCGTAGGGATTGGCCTGCTGGCTATACGGGTCGTATTGGCCGTAGCCACCACCCTGCTGGTTGCCGTAGTTTTGGTACTGAGAAAAATGCCCGGTCAGTCATTTTGAGCTCATCCTGAGACGCGACGACTACCCGCCACGGAGAGCGAGCGATTCAGATTGCCCTAGAGTCTGACTCACACTCATTGTGTGTCTGTGAAGGTAGAATTGAATCTACAAGTCTAAGAAAACTGAGAAAACTCGACGATGCTGTTCGTAATGTCGACCGTCGAGGACGAGTGGTTCTGCGCAGGAAGGCAACAGCAATGGCAAGCTGGGCTGATGGCGACTCTGGTCACTCGGGGGGGTTTAATATGGAAAAGAAAATTATAAAAGGTATTATGAATCAATGTGCCAACTCTGGCGAGATTGACGGCAGAGTACACGAATGAAGAGGGACGAGTGAGAAGAGAACAGTGAGTAGTAAGTAAAGAAGAGGTGGAAGATGAAGCAGCACGGGGGGCGCGGAAAATAATTAGTTTAGTATGACTGAGGATTAATTAGGTAAGGTCGTCTAGAGAAAAAGAGATGAAACACAGCAGAGACAGAGAGACAGCAGACATTGTGGCGGCCTGGGTGCCTGGGTGCCTGGGTGCCTGCATGCCTGAGGCTGCAAAGAACTGTCAAGCAGCCACGTTGATTGGTCCAAATGGGAAAGCCACCAGCATAGCCCCTCGAGCCTCGCCTTCTTCGCCTCTCTCAGCCGGAAGATGTTCTATATTTGTCGTTATAGCCTGTATTGATTAAATTGTCTATTCAAGTGGCAAGGCTAGACATAGTCTACAATCAGGTATACGGAGGCAGCACCGGGAGACTGCACACACGTTACAGACTACGCAGTAACACGACATGATACGGATGGAGCTCATAGTGAGGACTGGCGCCGACCATAGCGTTGAGATCCACAGCTGATCAGCGATCATACCCCTTTTTCTCTGCTCAATAATGTGCTTGCCATTGCTTGGAGAACATCTGCTCGTGGCTGCGAGGACTCATTGGGCCACTCTAATTCTCGAGTAGTTCATCGCGTAGTCGTTGAATGTCTCAATCGCAGCTACGATTGACCTGCGTGCACTCGCGGGTTCTTCGGCAATGTTGAGGCTGTGCGTGGCGGTTGTGTGACAGAATAATGTAAGACGTGGCTCATGGTAGAAGGCAAAGATATGATTTCTGAGAAGACTTCCTGGTATAGTGTACGGACAACCTTAGAAATTTAATTATTATCTAGCTACTAACTAACTAAGTTAACTACAGGTAGTTAATAATAATATTATGTCGATTTCTGCGAGCCAAGGCCTCAGGCAGCCTGATAACCCTGATTAACCCTAACCTGGACTTCCTATTCAAGTTAGCCCACTTTCGCGCTGACTGATCCGCGCTGAGTCAGCAATAGGCCGAGAACTTCGCGGGGTTTGGCACTTACCCCAGATTGGAGACCACGGGACAATAAAATATATTACTGCGGCATATTCTCTTTCTTTCCATAATTCTTACCCGCATCTTTATTCTCACCCTTGAGGATGAACTGAGTCTTCAACTTTGAGCCGATCGCTCCTCCGCCAAATAGACAGACAACAGACAATGTAGCAGTGTCGTGATCGGACTCGGCCGACCATGTCGCTCAAACGAAAGATCTCCCATGCGGCGTCTCCGACGACCGCCTGCTCGCCCGAAATGATCTCCACAAGCAGTCATCCATATGAATACCAGGGGAACCGACGCTCGTCTTCGTGGCGGGTCTTGGGCCACAGAGCGGTGCCCTCGTCGCTTCCCTTGGCGAATATGACGGATGCCGTGCGAGACCTACTTGATCCCAACTTCAGTCCGGACCTCGATCACTTGTCGTTCGCAGACGAGTTCCCTCGATTCTTGAAACCGCTCCCATCTCGTATTCCGCCCGAAGACGTCACCTATCTACGCTCTAAGGGCGCCCTCACACTACCGGAGCCTGTGCTGCGGAATGAATTACTAAAATCGTACGTGCAATGGGTCTACAGCTCCCTGCCGGTGCTGGATTTGCACGGCTTTCTGGAAGGCATCGCGCGAAACGATCCAGAAGCAAATATAAGCTTACTACTATTCCAAGCTGTCATGTTTGCTGGTACCGCTTTCGTTGATATTGGCCATCTACAAGCCGCGGGCTTTAAGACAAGGCGAGATGCTCGCAAGGCTTTTTACAATAACGTTAGGGTCAGTCTTCGTATCTTTCGTCAATATGGACAGATGTTCTAACCGTTTCTATTAGTTGCTGTATGGCTTTGATTACGAAGACGATCGCATAGCCATCATACAATCGATTCTTTTGATGACTTACTACTACGAGAAGGAGGAAACTCTTCAGAAGGATATCTGGCACTGGGCCGGCGTGTGCTATACTCAAGCGCAATCAATTGGACTACACCGCGACCCTTCCACATCCAACATGAGCACCCGAACCAAGCAGCTGCGGATCCGGCTGTGGTGGTGTCTCTACTCGCGAGACCGGCTGATTGCGTTGGCTCTGCGTCGACCAACCCAGATCAACGAGGGTATCTGTAACGTACCCTTGATCACTCTCGCAGAATGCGATATCAGACCCTTCGACAGTACAGTGAAACAGATTCTTCAAGAGTGCAGCTACATGGGGGATGCGTCTCTTCAACGACGGCTAGCCGTGGTTTTCATTGAAACGGTAAAACTGTGCCAGTGCCTCGGTCGAGTACTGTTTGCGCAGTATACGCCGTCGAATCGCATCTCCGGAGCAACTCAAGAGACCACAATTACCTTGGTCCCTCGTCATGCGTCGGATGCCGAAGTGCAGAGATGCAGTCAGAAATTAGAAGCCTGGCTTGGTAATCTGCCCGAAGAATCGACCTGCATCGCACCGCGGAAGCGCGAGGATCTTAGCGCTGGCGAGCACGTCTTGTTTCTTCATGCTTCGATGCTGCGAATGTTCTATCATGCCACATGCACGGCATTATATCGACCGCGTGCGTCATCGTCGAACGTGACAAACGTTCTATCCGGCCCGAAGACATCAGTCATCGCTGCTCAGAAAAAGATTCACGAGGCCGCGTCTGAGATTGCAGATATTGTCCAGCGTTTACGCAGTCTAGGGCTGACGCCGTATCTGCCTACGTACGGTCTTACTGTCGTGATCCCCGCAGCAGTCACTCATTTAACAGAATTCAAATCAAGCAATCCAGTAGTTCGGGACGAAAGCAAATTGAACTTTCGCCTCTGCATCGAGATCATCAGCGGACTTCGCGATATCTATCCTGCAGCAGATTACGAAACTGAATGTTTGGAGAGGGCGTACCAGCTTCAGCAGGGGCAACTGCAGCCTCTCTTGCGATCTGTACGTATTGCGCAGGACAATGTCGGTATTTCTGATTCGGTAGAGAATCCGACCTTTACGAACGCAACGAAGTTCGATTTGTCGATACTACAACAAGAGCATTATCCCTCTCAACAGGCCAATCAAAGTCCCGTTTGGCAGATTGACTGGGAAGAAGAAGAAGAAGAAGAAGAAAACGAAGACAAAGAAAAAGAACCAGTTGCCTCTCACGATCAACACGGTCCCGACCTTGATGGTTGGACGATGGATTTTGACCTTGCAGGAGACGTGGATGTTTATCACTCATTTTCATTTTCTGACCCGAATATCGTTAATAATGACTTCATTCACGGCTTCTCACCACATACGTTAATGGATCACGTTATGGATCAAGTGTCTGAGCTTGACGATCAAAGTCTAAGCCCTCCGACGATGGCGCCGGGGACAGAAGAGAAGTTTATAACTGGAGATTTGGAGCGGGATTTGGGTCTTCTTTAAGCTTTTAAGCTGGTTGAATTTGTACGAACTGTTTTTGGATATTTATGCAGATATGACGGAGAAGCAACTTGTATATTCATGTATCTATTCCATTTTCTGTCTATTTTTTTTCTCATACCGATGAAGTCTATACTTGAAAAAACTTTCCACACCCGACCAGAGTCTAGAGCCAATGCAGACAATACCACCCCGAAGTCTGAAGTTCGTGAACGAGGGATTCAAACATCCATTAACACCAGTAACCAGCCAACCTATCCGTTACATAGTCGTATCAATCAATCAGTTTTTCCCCCACCGCGTAGCTTCGTCGCCTTCCTCCCAGACATTTTCTACATAGCCCAATCGTCGTTTCACCTCTTGCACCAGATCCTTATTACCCGTGTTTTTACCCATGTTATCACTCAATTTTACCGCTGGTCGACCGCCTGCAGACGATATCTTGATGACGATATTGAGCGGAATTGATTTTTTCTTGGTTGACAATTTGATGAAGTCGTCTATAAATTTCGTTAGCACCAATCATAGGAGAAGAAGAAGAAGGAAAAGGAAAAGGATTGGAGACTAAACGCACTGGTGAAAAAAGTCCCCACGCCAAAAGTAGGCTGAAATCCCGCTTGTTCCGAAACGGCTTTATACTCCAGACATTTCTCGACGTTTAAAGAGTCGGAAAAGACAATGACTTTCTTATCGTGGATTTGTTGCTGGTCGTAAAATTCGCGAGCTAGCTTTACGAAATTTTTCGGGTCGCCGGAGTCCTGCCTTATACCTGTAAAGACTTGAGCGTATGTTTTCTGGCTTGTTTTCGTATTGTTTGTGAGGTGATTATGGTCGTGCTGCTGTTGCTCCGAGGGAGTAGCTTCTATGGGCGGACTTGTTTTGGCTAGACTTTCGGATGTTGTTGATGTAGAGACTGTTGTTGCTGCGCTGGAAGGGAAGATGGCGTCTACTCCTCTGGCGGGAGTTGTATAGTGAGGAATGGGCTTGCTAAAGGCCTTTAGAAACGCGGGTGTGCCGAAGGTGTCTGTCAATGCAATACCCAAAACCTATCTTCATGAGCCACGCTGCAAAAAAGAAGAAAAGAAGAAGAAGGAGGAGGAGAGAACGTACTCCCTCGCCAAAACATCCTAGCCAATATCTCAACCCCATCTCATTTGCGCCTTCGTAATCATTCGTATAAGCCGCAATCCCCATATACCATTCATGCGCAACAGTGCCTACAGGCGCAAGACCGTATTTCATAGCAAAATGCACGTTACTTGTCCCAGTCAATTTGCCCGATAGACTCCTCTCGGCTCCGTCTTTGGCAGCTCGACAGAGTCCCCTCATTACGAGGTCGTGCGTATGATAGTCTCGTCGTCGTCTAGAGCCGAACTCTGAGAATAGGCATCCATGCTCTAGTAACGTTATACCCTTGGTATACGCTTTCTCTTCCTGGCCGTCGTGGTTCCAGTCTGTGTCGCAGAATTTGAAGTATGCTTCGCTGGTCAGAGCGAGTAAGGGGATTTCGTAGAGAATTGTTTCGACCCAGAGTCCGGAAACGGCGTATTCAATATCGCCTACAACGTCGTCGTCGTCGTTGCCGACGTTACTTGGTTGGTCACCCACCGGTGTGAACTTGATATGGATCTGTTTTGAAGGTTTGAGTCGAAAGTCGCGGAGATACGACAGGTAGGCATCGTTGAAATAAGCGCAAGATTGTCGCAAGAAATTGATTTCGTCAGGCTGAATGGTAATATTTTCCAGACCTGCTCTTCTTGTTCAGCTATGATTTATCTAACGCTTCTGGATCAGGTCCTTTCATCGTCTTACGTTTCATCTGCTCCAGTAACCATTTATATGCTCTGCGCGAGAATTTCATGTCTGGCGTGCGATTTGTGAAGCCGTACGTTACTTCTATATTATTCAAAATCATAAGATCAGCTAAACCGGGTATTACAACGCGAGTTGAAAAAGGGAGCATCTACCGACGTCAGGGAAATATTTCAACACTGCGCATTGCATTGTCAATTTGTATAAATCCGTGTCCAAGAGGGAGAAAACCCCCTCGGGGATCGAATCTTCTCCCGCCATTTCGTGAAGCAGGAGCCAGAGCGAGCTTTGATTTTTCTTAAGAAAAAGAGTCTCTCAAATTCTTCAATTGTTACTGTGCAGAAGAAAAGAGGGAATTGTTCGTGACAAGAGTTATTCGCAAATGTAGTTCGGATGCTGACCTCCAAGTGAGTCACTGCGGGGACCTCCGGATTCTTTGCCGGTAGTACTGTAGTAAACTTCAGGACCGTCAGGGTCCACAGTCCGCAACTTCACTCTGGTGTCTATGGATTGTAAAGATGGTATCTTCTATCAGTTCCGCATTTAATTGACTGAAAATTAAAAGAATACTATGTTCGTTCAAGTCGAAAAGTACATTTTTTAAGGCTGATGCGAAGACTAAATAATTATGTCATCCGATGCGCCTAACTTGATTTGGCATACATCACATGACTTGAGCGCAACAAATCGCCGCAGACAATAATTTCCCAAGCTTCAATTTACATACAACTGTTCCATCTTTGCATCTGTTAACGACATCATGTCCGCCGAAGACTGTGCAACTGTACTTGACCAGTTCGTCCACGATGGTAAGTATTCTCTAACTCTTCTTGCGTTAAAATCATCCTTAGCTAAACAGAAGACCTGCGCAGTCGCGAACCTTCCCGCCGAGATCACCCATTTGATGGAGGAAATCCAAGCCAAGGACAAAATCATCCAAGAATGTCGCACTACCATCAACTCCAGGGACAATAGTATACAAAAATTCATCAAACTCAACGGCAGTCTAGCTCCGAACCCCAAGGAAGAGCAGTACAGCAAAACGATCCTTCAGAATTTCGATAAATGTCAGACCTTGCAAGACGAGAAGATTCACCTCAGCGAGAAAGCCTGTGTCTTGCTTGATCGGCAAATCAAGAGGCTCGACATAAAGATTCGCGATCTAGTCAAGGACGGCATTTTATCAAATGACCCCCCCTTGCCGTCGTTGCTTGACGGTAAAAATCAATATGCCGAGCTGCCCGCTGCGTTCATGCAAGATCTCGTCGCGGCCGCGGCAGCATCTTCCGGGTCTGGGACTTCAGCGGCCAACACCCCTCTTAATCCCACTTCTGGGAATGCGGCGACTCCGGTATCAACGGCGCAGAGACTGAATCATGGTGGTCGCGGCGCCAACGCAACTTCCAGCTCCGTCGCTCAGCATCAAACGCCGAGCAACCGTGGCTCGGCCCCCGCAACCCCAAATGCCGCAGCTTTACACCTTCAACAGCGCCAGCGCGAGTCCTCTGCGGGCGCAGGGGAGAATAAACGGAGGAGACTGAACACATCACTTGGAACGCTCCCCGCCGCACCTTCCAATCTGCGCCAGTCTTCGCTTGGACCCGGTACACCAAAGGCTGGGACACCAGTTGGTAGCCGTGCCGGTAGTGCAGGACCTCGAGCGATTGGAACCACCAAGAAAGCCGCTACTAAGAAAGTTGCTCCTCATCAGCAAGTCAAGAAGATTAAGGGAAGTGCTAGCACGAAGCTAGTCAAACGTTCATCTAGCGTAGGCTTGAAGGTGAAAGGTGGCCACAAGAAAACAGCTTCGAATGGAGGTCTCGATGACGATGACGATGAAGACGATGACGACGACGACGATGATGACGATGATTCCATGCTCAGCAGTGCCGAGGTCTCTGAATCCGAGGGCGCAAGCATGACTACTAGCACTCGACGAACGGGTGGACATGGCCCTAACACTATGGCTGACTCGGACGAGGAGTTGGATGAAGATGAAGACGATGGCGGTGAAGATACGAAAGTATACTGTACTTGTCGTAGTGTCAGTCATGGAGACATGGTGGCCTGCGATAACGAGAATTGTCCGTACGAGTGGTTCCACTGGAAATGCGTCGGGTTGACCAGGGAGCCGTTAGGGACTTGGTATTGTGTCGAGTGCCGCCAGACATTGGGAAAGTAACCAACTCGTGTTCTTTCGTTGCATGCTTTATTTAGATATTTAGATACCCATCCATACTTATGAATTGATTTCTCTATTCAAGGGATTCATTATTTTCGGCTATGGAAGCAAGCCGTAGACAAAACTACCCTATCCAATCGAGAGCAAAGAATTTGTAAATGTAAAATCCAAAACACCAACACCACTCGCTATGCAAGAGATTCACAAAGGTACAGCACATTTCACACTGCATGGCTTCCTGTCAAAACCCAAGAGCCTTTTCCAGCCATTCGTCAAAATACTCGCAATTCTCAGGGCTGACTGTACCTCCCGGTTGACAGATCTTAAACACCGGACACTGTCCACAAGGCGCTTCAGTCATGCCGTTCTTCCCGTTGAAAAACGATTTCTGTTGGATTTCAGTAGGTCGGTCGTCACCTGCATGAACCTTGCTAATCTCATTCGGTCGCCGGAAAGACTTGTAATTGGCATTATCGTTGAGAGCGATCAGTCTACCGTCGAAGCACATCATACGGAGAAGTTGAGTAATACTGCCTTCGTCCAACTTGACCGGAGTGATTCCAACCTTGTTCACTTCGGTAGTAATCTCCCCGACCGTCGGGTAGTATTGGTAATCTGCTGGGTATGGAACGTATATCTTCTCCTTTTCTGTGGTCGTCACTTCGGCATGTTTCACTCCGTCGCCGCTATTGAGTTTTTGTCGCTTGTGCTGGCCACTGCTGCTCGTACCGCTCGCTACTGTCTTGACAACGACTTCATGCCAACTCCGCCTGCTGACCATTATTTCGATGTATTCAGACAAAACACCAATAAACTCTGCGTCTAGAACCCCGTCGGTAAACCATGCTCCGCCAGTGACGTCCTCTGCTGGAGTGAGCTCGGCGAGCATGTACACTTTCTTGCTGGGGAACTTGACATTATGTATTGATTTGATGAAGTTTTTTCCTTCGAGAGATTTTAGAGCTTTGTCCAAGCTGGTCTTGTGAAGATCGGTTCGTTTTCCTAATTGTCGAATCCAGATCCCTGTACGGCCTGTGGAATGGATGGCATTGTAGACTAGTTTCTCGGTGTCGTTCAGACTCTGAATTCTAGGAGACATAAAAGTTAGTTCATTTTCATTCTTTTTTTAGAAAATAAAATAAAAATAAAAATAAAAATTAATGTATATAAAGGCCGACTCACTTCTCTGCATCTTCTTCCGCTATGACCTTCCAGGCTATTCGATTCTCACTGTCTTGGTAGACACGGAAAAAGTTCTGGTCAACAAGCTTCTGGGTACACTCGAGAAGAATCTCCAGACTCTTCGCCGGAATGATCCCCAGGCTCAAGATATCTCGCTGATAAAGCAGCTGACTGCTAGAGAACTGCTCTCGACACTTGTTGTAAATCTTTCTCGCGATCTCGTCGGTAGTGCCGGCGGCAGCCATGGCGACTTGAGTCACGCTGCTGTGACTGTTCCCCTCTATCTATTCAGTAGCACGATCTTGAAACTAGCCTATTTGATGACCGAATCCCAATTTCCCAATCTTCATTTTCAAACAAAAGATCGAGAAAATAGCTTGACAACAGGTACGTGCACTGAAGTGAGGCTAATGGTAAGAAGTGGTAGTTTTGTTGCTTTGTTGCAAAGGAAAAAAAACGTCCGCAATAAATATTTCCTCTATCAATTCCCAAAGAAGACTAGCGCGGGATAGCTTTTGTCTCGGCCTTGAAACTCAGGCTGTCATTTCCCCCCACATCCTCAACGACCAATCAGATTGAGTTCAAGCTCGAAATTTCCAGAAGCTTAAAGGTTGGTCAAGTCAGACCATCGAGACTTTCTTCTTTCTTTCTTCTATTAACTCTTAAAAGCCTCACCTACGATATTCCTTCTCTCCTCGCGAAAGAAGAATAGCTGCTCTCATCATCACATATACTACGTTACCTTCTCTTTCGATAATCCTATCATGGCCGACGCTTTAAAGGCAGAAGGCAACAAGGCCTTCTCTGCTAAAGATTACCCCACCGCCATGTATGTATCATGCCTTTTCTCCGTGTTGGCAGGTTGCTTGGTTCAGTCGAGAATCTTAATGCTAATTTGTATACCTCCAAAGTGATAAATTTACCCAAGCCATTGCCCTAGACCCAAATAACCATGTTCTGTATTCGAATCGTTCCGCTGTCTATGCTGCCACGTCCGATTACCAGAAAGCTCTCGACGATGCCAATAAAGCAACTGAGATCAAGCCTGACTGGGCTAAAGGATGGAGTCGAAAGGGTGCTGCTGCCCGTGGTCTTGGAGACCTGCGTATGTTTCTCTCGACCTTTTGGTTTTCCAGAGAAAATAGGAAAACAAGAAACCAGTACTAACGTTAAATGTCAGTCGGAGCCCATGACGCTTACGAGAAGGCGATGGAATTAGAACCAACCAACGACCAGTTCAAGGCTAGCTTCAACTCTGTCAAGCGGGCTATTGATGCTGAGGCCCAGGCCGATGGCTTCCAAGGAGACACCGGCGGACTGGGGAGCATGTTCAATGATCCAAATCTAATTCAGAAACTGGCCAATAACCCCAAGACCGCCCCGCTCCTCGCCGATCACGAATTCATGACCAAATTGCAGAAGCTCAAAGATAACCCTAACAGTATCGGTGCTGAGCTCGGTGATCCTCGATTTCTACAGGTGATGAGTGTACTGCTCGGTATTGATATGCAATTCGGTGCTCCTCCAGGTGAAGCTGCTGGCGGACCATCTCGAGCTACTGAAGTTGAAGAGGATGTTCCCATGCCTGACGTTCGTCCCAAACCTACCGAGACGAAGCGGCAACCCGAGCCGGAGCCGGAGCCAGAAGACGAGGAGACGCTTGCGAAGAAGAAGGCCCAGGAGGCTGGTGACGCAGAAAAGAAGATTGGAAATGACTTTTACAAGAAGAAGCAATTCGCCGAGGCTATTGAGCATTACCAAAAGGCTTGGGAACTGAACAAAGACATCACGTATCTAAATAACACAGGAGCGGCCAAGTTTGAGAGCGGCGACTATCAGGGCGCCATTGAGGTTTGCGAACAGGCAGTTCAAGAGGGTCGTGAGTTGCGTGCTGATTTCAAGATCATTGCCAAGTGAGTTTCTGTGCCAGTACTGTGTTATTTGATTTCTCGTAGTAAGGACAATGCTGATGAGAATATCCAGGTCATTTGCCCGTATCGGTAGCGCATACGAGAAACTCGGTAATCTCGCCCAAGCAATCGAATACTACAATCGATCCCTCACGGAACACCGAACTGCGGACGTCCTGACCAAGCTTCGCGCTGCGGAGAAGGCCAAAATCAAAGCCGAGAGAGATGCCTATATCAGCCCGGAGGAGGCCGAAAAGGCTCGCGAACTCGGTCAGAAGAAATTCCAAGAAGCAGACTGGCCTGCTGCCGTAGACGCATTCACAGAGATGACCAAACGTGCTCCTGAAGACCCTCGCGGCTACTCAAACCGTGCCGCTGCTTTGATTAAGTTGATGGCATTCCCTCAAGCGGTCCAAGACTGCGACGAGGCCATCAAGCGCGATCCAGCCTTTATTCGGGCTTATATTCGCAAAGCCCAGGCTCTGCAGGCCATGAAGGAGTACAACAAAGCCCTTGACGCGCTTACAGAGGCATCCACGCACGATACCACCGGCAAAAGCGCGCGCGAAATCGAACAGCAGCAGAACAAGATTCTGGAATCACAATACAGTGCTCGCGCTGGGGAAACTGAAGAGCAGACACAAGAGCGCATCCAGAAGGATCCTGAGGTACGTATCTGCTAGGCAGTCACGTGTAATTAAGGGAATTCTTGCTAACTTTTTCAATTTTCGACGTCACAGATCATGGCTATTCTCCAAGATCCCGTTATGCAAAGCATTCTGCAACAAGCAAAGAACGACCCGGCCGCTCTGCAGGAGCATATGAAGAATGCACAGGTCCGCAGCCAGATTCAAAAACTAGTTGCTGCCGGAGTCATTCGTCTTGGACGGTAGATAATTATCAGTACACTCTTCTTGCCTAGCATGTAAATTTTTCTCTTCATTTGGTTGCTATGAATCTCAACGATTGTATGATCATCATTTGAAAAGCTTTAAAGTCTTTCTACTCTCTGCTAATACTCCGTGGCTCGTATTTGCTTTTATCTAACGGAAATTTATGAAGATTCATTCGATTATAATCAGAACAGAGTGTATCGGATAGTGGACATGTAATTAAAAAAACCAGCAGCTACAATTTCGACTTCACTGCTTCCTTCTGCTCAAAATACTTTTTGACCCTACCTCTTGCGACCTCGATGATGTCTATATCCTCAACTGTGGGGGGGATATTGACCTTTTTCGTATAATCCTGATGAATCACTGCGTTTTCTATCAATTCTCTCAAGACTCTCCGCAGTGTTTTCCCACTTCGCGTCTTCGGAATCATGCCTATACCTTGAATGGCCCCGCCCAAGGACGCAATAGCGCCGATTTGGTCGCGGACGAGGGCGTTGAGTTCGTTAAAAAGCTGCCTCGGAACGGCTGCGGGGAGAGTCTCGTTGGTAAGATCACCGCCACCTTTTGAAGTAGATGGCTGGCGAAGCTGCACAAATGCGAATGGAAGATGGCCCTTGATTGGGTCTGGGATACCGACTACACTGGCCTCGCCGATTAGGGGATGGGACAGAATAGCCTGTTCAATCGCGCCTGTTGCAATAATTTAGTCATAATATTTCAATGGTGTGCCTGCCGTTGATTTTTTGAGGTCGTGGAAGAGTGTGAGATTTTACCTGTGCTGAATCTGTGCGCGGCAACGTTGATGATGTCGTCGGATCTCGACATTACATGCACGTATCCGTCTTGGTCAATCATGCCGGCATCCCCTGTGTCAATCCATCGTCCGTCAAAGCGAAGAAGATAGCTTTTATAAAACCTCTCCTCGTCATTGAATAAAGTCCGAAATGCTGTCGGTGCCAAGGGAAGGGCCAAAACAATATTTCCCATAACGCCTCGTGCGACTTCTTGCCCGCTATCGTCAACAATTCGCACATCGAATCCAGGCATAGGCTTTCCCGCAGAGCCCGGTTTGATAGGTAGAACGGGTTGCAACTGTCTGCGGGTTGTCGTCGGCGTATATCCCAGCTCACTGCGCAAAGCTAGTCCAGTGATAGGCGAGCCTGATTCTGACGACCACCAATTATCAATCACGACCGCACCTGGGGCTGCTTGCTCCGTCAGCAATTTTTGAAAGTTCTGCACAATGCTGGGCTCGCTGCGTTCGCCTGCAAGAAACAATGCCTTCAAAGTCTTTAGTCCTCCCCGTTTCCCGACTTCTCTAAAGAAATTATTTTCTGGATCTTCCTTGCGAATTGCGCGGAGAGCCGTGGGGGCCGTGAACAAGACATTGACTTGATTACGTTCAATGACTCGCCAGAATGTGCCTGCATCTGGTGTGCCAACGGGTTTCCCTTCGAAAAGCACCGTTGTCGCTCCAACAAGCAAAGGTGCATACAGGATGTAAGAGTGCCCAACAACCCAGCCGATATCCGAAGCACAAAACATGACGTCTCCAGGACCTTTGATGCCGAATAAATACTGAATAGACAGATTCAGTCCAACTGCGTGACCTCCAGCTTCACGAACCACGCCCTTGGGCAGCCCAGTCGTTCCTTTGCTTCGATTAGCCAATGTTCTGCAAGAGACGACACGCGAATTACGTTGAGTGACTTGACTTACCGCTGGTATAGATTATATACAGTGCCTCGTCACTCTTGATAGGCACGGGAGCAGCTCTGACGTTTCGCAATTGTCCGCTTCTGACAATGCGTTGCCAATTGCGTTGGCCGCCTACTTTATCGGGTAGATTCCAACGTAGTTGATCTCGTTGCCATATGATGACTTTCTCTGGTTTGAATCGGGATTTCTCAATTGCCCCTTCTACAAGTGGTCGGTACGCAATAGGTCCTTTGGCGCCTTCAATGCCACACGAAGCGGTCATTATAGCGCGTGGTTTGGCGGCCTCTATTCTCTGAGCCAGCGAAGCTGCAGCAAAGCCGCCAAACACGACAGCGTGAATTGCTCCCAACCTGGCAATCGCAAGCGCTGCAATAAGAGCCGCGGGGATCATGGGCACTGCGCCCGACACATTTGTCAGTCATCTCAACCTCGTCCGAAGGGAAGGGAGATATAAAAAGGTCAAAATATCGTACTGTATATAATGACAACATCCCCCTTGCGCACGCCTTCTTCTCTCAAAACGCCAGCTAGGATCTCAACCTCATCCTGCAATTGACGATATGTGAGCTTTGAGCTTTCACCTGTCACCGCCGACTCCCATATAATAGCCACATTGTCTCCGTTGCCGTTCTCAACGTGCCGGTCAACGCAGTTATAAGTCGTCGAGATCAACCCATCAGGAAACCAATTCCAATGGTCATGAGTGGCAGCGCCCTGGGATCCCTTGAGAGTAATGTGCTTTGAGGAGCGCTCAAGTGCTTTGGAAGGCTTTTGGTGCCAATGAAGAGATTGGGCGTGGTAAGACCAGAACGATTCGGGGTCCTGAAGCGAGTGCTCCTGGACAGAATCCTGTGGATGCTTCATGATTTTTCGATTGCCCTGGTGCGCATTCATCAAGATACCGAGGTATGATGTATAATCCAAACTTGCCAGCGGCAAAGAGATCAAAATATGTGAAGCTCTACTCGCGCTTCGTGGGGTATATTGCTGCAGGTCCTTCTGTAGCGGGAATTATTAGAAGAACAAGCCCATCAGAGTGATTTCATCTCACTGCAGATTGAGATCAAGAAGCAATTGGAAAAGAAGGTACAGAAGTTATTATTATGGAAGTTGGAGTAACTTGAACAGTCGAAATGCTTATGTAAGGTTTAACTAGCTAGTGACTGAGCTTAGGCCCCACCCCCGCATAAGAACATCTCGGCCTCTCGGCTAGAACTATCCTTGAAGATTACAATACAAGTTCACATTCCTCTGTAGTCAAATCATTCAACAACGACGGATTGTATCACTGCCAAAACTCTTATTTACTCTGTCATTTAAAGACCATCTGAAGATCAAGAAACAGGCGGTCTCGTTCTCAAATTTCACCTGATGTCTCCAGACTGCAATATGCAATCATGACAATTCAGAAATTCTATCTTTTGGCTGGCATCATACGACAGAGCCATTTTCTGCTCCGAATATTATGTGCCTTTGCTGAGATCATCCCTAAAGACACGTAGCCAGTCCGATAGCAAATCGGAGGATATCTGTTCTGAGTGCATGAAGTACAGACGGTACGGACCGCATGAACCAGACGGAATGATTATCGAATTGCTCAACCAGCGTCGGCATTGGGAAGTACATCACGGCTTTGGGCACTATCAGGGCCAATCCTTTCAACTTTCTCGAGTCTCGAGGGAAACCGAGACCAATTGGCAATCCATCTAGAGGCTGTGTGACCGAATTGATGCACCTACACGATTAGTGCTATGTAGCCTGCTCGCTACCGAAGGACGATTGCCTTAGTGAGACGAAATTAGACTGATTAATTTTGTCTGATGAACACCGGAAGGTTTAAGTTTGAACGGATAACTGATTTGGAGGAAATTATAGATTCTCTCTACCCGCAAAAGATGACATGATATCTGTTATAAGAAACTGTCAAGTCGCGTCAAGTCGTCTCGAAAGAGGTATGCCAATCTGTGCAGGTCTAACAATACGCTTCAACCGTGTCGTTTTTCCAGACTTTCCAAAAACTGGTTGTTAGAAGATTTCCGCAGTACCGAGAAACAATTTTCATAAAAGTGCCTTGACAATCTGAGATCTGACCCTCCTTGTTTCTCTCAACAATGCAGAAGTCCGATCAAATCTGGAGTCAAGACGGAGGTCAGTGGTCGATAAATGTAAATCTGCAGCCAAGCAAAACATACAGCGGATGATCATCCGATCCAAGTAGTTCAAAAATCCATCCCTCCACACTATTGACTGATATACCAGCATCAAGCATTCGTTTCAATGCCAATTTTCTTTCCTGAGAAGAGGTAGATGAGACCGCGTCCGCAAGAACGACCACTTTATAACCATGTCTTTGTAACTCTTTAAAACGCCGGTGAAGTTTGAGCATGTCAGCGTACATCAGGTCAGCAATGTAATTCAATGTTTCCACACTTTTCACTTGATTTGCGCACGCACCGAAAGCAGTCTGAGATACGCAGATGTGTGTTTCAATTCCGACGACCACTACCTGATCTCTGTGCTCCGACTTCAGGATTCCCACAACTTCTTCCGTGAGCATGGAGAAGGTATATTTTTCGAAAATTGTTGCATCGTCCCGCACGCGCTGTTTGATACTAGGGATACAAGGACCGAATTTGCCTATGCTTTGGTGTGTAATTATAGTAGGAATCTCAAATGGCTTGACTAGAGCAGAAGTCAGGATTAGTTGGAATGAGCTTGGTGCAACAGAAAAAAAAAAATCGGAGAACGACCCCATACCGATATCGAGAAGTGTGCAAATGGATTTTTCCCTAGTCGTCCTTATCAGCTTTCGCCTGATCTGCGGAAATGACGGGGTTGTTGCCATACACCAGACTGAATTTATAGATTGAATGTCGATATCCAGTCTGCATGTCACATATTCTAGTCACGGCTATCGTTAGGTTGTCCTTCAAATTGTACGGTGCATTCGGAATCGTCTCACAAAAGAATAGGCTTCGACGAGGCACTCATGACGGCTGGTCATTTATAAAATTTCGTTTAAAAATTCCCAGTCGTAGCATTAATAGTCGAACATGCTTATTGTGCGAATTGTCTGTTCCAGGTAGGTATGCTGCCATTTACATAATTGAACACTGGCTACGAATTGACAGAACCGAGGACCGAATTATTCCCACCCAATTATTCTAATAATTCTGACGATTCTGACCTAACAATTCCGTGATCCGACTCCAAATCCATGGTTGGGGGTTCCGGAACCAGCCTCCTCCGTTACTGGTTAAGGGGAAGAAAAAGGAATAGACAAACGACATATTTGAACGAGTTTGGTATAATAAACGCACGACAAAGAACCTCCAGGGTTTAGCTTTTATCGGACACGGTGTTGAGGGTTGTAGTCCAGGAGTCGCCTATTTCCGCTAGAAATTCATTCCAATTAATCCAGGAAACGTCGGTCTCTATATCCATGTTGGCGGCCGTGGAAGCAGGCATTTGTATATTTTGGACATGCAGTGTTTCGTCGTCTGCTTGCGACGAAGCGGCCAGCCATGGAACGCTCTCGAAAACCGGGAACGAATAAAAGTCACCACGCATCGAATTTCCAGGTTGATCAGAATAATTTCCGGAATGCGTGATGTCTCCTGCATCGCTTTTGTCTACAACAGGATCCTTTTGAGGTTCGCTCAACATCCCGTTCCGAACCTCATTCACCCGAGCCATTAGCCTCTCAAGTGGCTTCAGCACAGGAGCAAGATCAGTGCCAGCCATCAAAGCCGTGCAGTAATCGAACCCCTTTTGCGCAATACGGTAAGCTCTATCGCCGAAGTCGCCGTAGCGCGGAGTACACAACTCCGCGAGTAAAACAGCCAGGACCTGCCATTTGAGCCACGTCTTTGAATACCAAGCCCACGGGGCAAACGTAGCGTCAGTGACTTTCCATAGAGCCCGCTCGATAATCTCCGTAGTCACTTTGAGCACGTCGAAATCGTCCCACGGTGGAAACGGACTATGTTTGTAAGGGAGGAGTGGTCGGCGGAGAAGAAGTTGCATGTTCAAGATAAGATCCTCGATAGTGAATTGTAAGAAACGATAGAAAGGATGCGAAGAATGATCCGACGGACCTGCACAGTATTGTCGGATAGAAGTCTCAAATTCAATTACTATCTGCCGCTTCTTACTCCAGTTCTCCCACGATCCGGGTATATCCAGGGGCAGACTGTCCAGCTTTCTCGAACAGATTGTAGCTTCGTGAATGACGTGCGAGAACAGCACTTCAGGAGGTAGATTCTGAATCTTGTGTGTTAATGCTGCTTTACTGGTGATATCCGAGCTAATTATCGAAGGTTTTCTCTGGAAGTCTTGAATAGTCATCATGGGCCGTGTGCCACGATCAATTGATGTTTGTGAATCCAACATGCCGAGACAATACCAAACATGCAATTTCAAACTTTCTCCAAACGACAGCGGAGCCTGTGACTCGGGCGGTGGGAGATTCAAAGCATTTCCGACTCTAATAGCAAGAGCCAACAGAGTCCACGATGCGGCATATTGCGAGCAGACCCTCAGCCCCATCTAGAACAGTTATTTTCGTCATTATGAACATATCCCTGCGTATTAAAAACAGCTTGGGGAATTGTATACATACTAAATAGAGAACAAGTGACTGCAAAGATAATTTGTCTGGATTCGTCAACATTTCCGAGCGTGCTATTGCAATCTCTGCGGCTCGTCGGTATCTCTGGACCAGACGGCTTTTGCTTTCGGAAAGCATGGCATCACATTCGCCATCGGTCATGGTGCATAACGCCATGAAGTACACAGCACGCTCAACAGCTTGTGTACGCGAGGAGAGCGAAGGGTCCTCCTGTCCCGAATGGTTTCTGCGTATGGCAGTCTTGGCCGCAGGCCAATATGTAGCCTTGAGAAGACAATCGACGCGATCATTGTAGATATCTAAAAGTATGGTCCGATCTCTCTCAGTAGGGGGCTCCAGAAATTTGTTCTCTGCTACTACAGCCTGGTAGCCAAATAGAAGCGACGAAGGGTTGAACGCAAGCTCAACCTCTCCATTTGCTGGAGCATCTTGAGTGCCTTCGTCGTCTTCATAAGAGTCGTCAAGAACTTCTCGAATACCCGCCACCTACCAGATGTGAATATCAGCCGGTTGTTTAATGTTTAATGTATGAAAGGCTATTCTCGATCACAAAATTTGCAGTTGACACTAGGATCTCGGGCGTGATGCCATGATCCTTCAACATTTGGCCGGCGTACCTCGTTAGAAAGTTTTGCAAAAAAATCCTTTGCGAGCCTTGCATTTGCCTTGATAGGTATTGGGAGCGGAGCAGATTCATCAAAACCCGACTGTGAGGCATCTACGCTTGAGTTTGATGCAGGGACACCATTGGTACTAGTTCTGCCATCACCATTCGATTCTATCTGAGCCTATCATTCCGAATCAGAAAAGAAGAAAGAAAAGGGTGGCCAAAGACTACGCTCCACAACAAACAACCAACTCCAGACGGGACGGAGAAAACCACCTTACCCCAAGTTGATTAACCAGGGCTTCCAACTGAGAAACTCTTGTCTCTAAAACTGTCTTCTTCCTAGCATTCCCGCTCCGACCCCGAGGCTGACGTGCACGTTGCACAGCGGTGCATTTTGTGCCGGCATGCCTGCAAGCTGAACAGGGATTGCCTTTGTCGCACTTGGTTTTGCGTTGACGACACTCGTCACAGCTAAGCCTGACTACTGAAGGAGTCATCTTAGAGCTTGAGGTCAGACACACGAGTATCAAAATTGTGGATTACCTGCTACAATCATTGACTCTCTGTGTTAAAAGAGGAAATGATTGAGAGCCGAGCAACTAGACTGAATACGGATTAGCTCCATTCGCTATCAAATATCTAACCCTAACCCTGTTGTTTTGGCCCCCTTCCGTCTTAATTTGATCTTTGGATCCGCACGGCTCTCACTTTACTTGCAGCATGTTGTACGTATCGGGGCCCTGTGCGTGATAGTGTGTGTGTGTGTGTGTGTGTGTGTGTGTGAGAGAGAGAGAGTGAGAGAGAGAGAGAGAGAGAGAGAGAGAGAGAGAGAGAGAGAAACTTTGATTATTCTGGCCGATCTTAACTTGTGGCTTTACAAATTCCAGTCAGTCCTTGGGCACAAAATTGCGTGGCGGACTGGGGTCCGTGGCATCTAGAAATAACCACCGGGGCCACTACCATTGCCATGGCCACGGTGTATGTTAGTTGGGTCGGTGGATGAGATGGGGTCTGTTTTTTTTGTTCATACTATATATACGTAGTATGTGCAGCAAAGATTTTTCAAATCCAGACCGTTTCGTTTCTCATGACTAGTTAGTTACAGAGTACCTAGCTAACATTAGTTAAGTCAACTAGTTCAATGTAACTACTCCATACCTAGGTAGTTAGTTTATCGCATCTTTGAAGTTTGAGCGCAACTTAGACTTCAAGACTACGGCAAACTGGGACAAAGGCCAAAACTCCGTAGTACTTTTAATCTTTACGGATATCAATTGCAGAATCCCCGGAAGGGCGCCGTTGCCCGTTGCCCGTTGCCCACCGGCGAAAACCCACTACTTTGTCCGTATGCTCATCGGATTTAGATTAGAGATTTTTTGGCTGGGACCCAACAGATCCCCTTGAAGTTTACAAGTCGGCGTAACGTGGGTACGTTACTGGACCATGGACCATGGGCCGTGGACCGCCAGGATCCAGACCCGAAATCCATCGTCATCTTGTTTTGGTACTTGGGTTAGTGTTGGAGTTTTAAGGGGGCATTCTCCTGGGATTGACCGTTGGTGGGCCTAGTCTAAGGCCCCTTCTTTCATTAAAAAATAAAATGAAAAGTTCATAGACTCAGAGTGATGTGACGGGCATGTAGTTCGGTATCCTGAAAGCAATGGACTGATAACGAATAGATTAATATAGTCATGCTGGCGGCACCAAAGAAAGCCTCCGGCGGAGGCTATTGATTGGGCAAATTACTGGAATTGGAAGGTCGTTGGCCCGCGAAACTACAGAGTCGAGAGACTTGAGATTCGACACTTCTTCTTGTTTTGATGTACGGAGTGAGTATTGGGCGTGTATCTTCGGATAGAAGCAACTTTGCAGACGACGTCAACTTGCAAGCTAGCGACTCGAGAATCAGGACTAATGCGTGAAATGCAAGATTCTTTTTTTCAACCCTTGTCTTGCCTTGACTTGCCCATGAAAGTTTAGTGGGATGGATGGATGGATAAATGGATGATTGAGCACGGGATTCAGAATGAACCGGAATTTGATCGGAAAATACTTTTTTTTTTACTTTGTGTAACTCGGCACTTCATTCATTTCATTCAACCAGGGAAGAAAAAGCAAATACGGATTCTGACGCATGGGTGTCAGAACTATCATTCGCTTCTGACATTTCCATGATTGGAAGCTGTTTGATGTTGGTTTGCGAAATTGCTCGATCAAGCTAGACTTTAGCATGAACCTGGACCCTTAAGTCTCTGTATTAAGCCTGTCTTCGTAGACCTGCACGACGTAAGTGGGCGGAAATAGTTAAGTCAATTGATAGTTGACGCAGGTTCTGGCGGAAATACCCACTAAAAAGAAGAAAAAAACGAAGAATTTCCGGATCTTTTATAAGTGCCTTTGTGCCCTTTTTCAGTGCAAATTAATACAATTTGCAGAATCTACCGGGTAACGGGTGACGCGCCAGCCGAAGCCATCCCGTTCGAATGGAGATTGGAGAATGGAGAATGGGCCAGCCATGGCACCATGCATCAGCAGGAGCCGCTAAAATACATTGCTATCCGCACGGAGTCCCATGTGGCCCTCCCTCTAATCAACAGCCAGGCGAGAAAAGCCTCCTGCACGTGGTACCATGGTAGAACTTCATTTTGAACAATAAAAAGAAATAACACCTATTTCTTCTAGTCTGAATGAATTGGGAGTATGGTCATTCCAGTCAAGAAGATTCGTTTCGGTCCGGTCCTAGTACGAGGTAGATACGGAGTACTTGTCCGTAGTTGTAATGGCCTCGAATTCAAAAAGAGTAAAGACCAGCGAGCTTTGGGGCCGTCGGGGAGTCGGAATTCGGGAGACCGCCCAGCAGGTGAGCTATTCTGTCCCTGGGACAAGCTAAGGATTGGTGGTGTCCAGTGTCAAGCCGCAAATTGTGCAATGTTGCCCACTCGCTACGACGCTAAATAGGCGTAGTGGGGGGTGGTTGCTAGCTTTTCTCGACTGGAAAGCTAAGCTCTCTGATTTTTTGCTGCACGAAGGGCACACTGCGCAAGTAAAAACGGTGCGTTCAAAAACCACGATAAATGCTCAAATTTCAATCTCCCTCCAAAACCAAAACCTGAGAGGTCATATGTATGTGCACTGTGTCGCAAACCCTGATCACACGGCATGTTGCGTGAAACCCTGTAATTATTTAGTTCTCTACTTGCCATTACCTACGGGAAGCACATGTTTCATCCCGCGACTCCACGCGGGATAAAAAATGAAGACGGCTGGCCGGGAAAAGGATCCTTTTCGTGATAGTATGACTATGGACTATGGAGTCTATGGACGAGACTGCCGATCGTATCATGCAGCACGCAAATCCCGGTCGATGGAACGGCAGCTCTTGATTATTCAGTCACCGCTCCAATCTGCAGTTTGCCAATTGCAGTTTTGAATTTCCGGGCTGTTCTGTGTTGTTAACTGTTAGACGGCTATTCGTACGGAGACCTGGTAGGCTTGTACCTAGGTAGTATAACGATCTGGCCGATTGTTTTCTCATTGGACGGTCCGTTGCAGCGGCAGAAGGAACTGCCAAGACAAAGGATAGCCGAAGCTTATCGACAGGAACTGTTTGATCGAGCTTGCGTCGGCTATTGTTTGTAAGAGAGACAACTTTTGTTGATCAGTTAATTAGTGAGTTACTAGAATAGCATAGCATGCATGATAAGCAGTAGTAATTTGAGGTGTCGAAGAAGAAGAAGAAGAAGAAGAAGGAGAAGAAGGATATCCGCACTGTCGGTTCTACTACAGTACACAACCACGTGATCGTACCCTAAACGAGAAAAGAGTTTGCCGGACCAAAAGTATGGTCTGCCGCTTCGGTCTGAGCAATAGCTGGCTCCGCGGCTAAATAGCTGTCCTCCAATCAGAGGTTGCACTGCGAAAAGTGAGGGCAATGGGGCTTAGTGCCAGGCCAGGCCAGACCTCCGTTTAGGCTTTTAGCACAAGGCTAACCTGGGTTAGCTCTGCCTAAAACGGGGCCGGCAGCTTTTGCTGGTCTGGGTCCGCTAACCCTTTCCAGGCAATCGGTAATGTTACAGATACACGCCATACCGTTATGACCGTATGGGTACATCCACCGAAGTACCGAGTGGACGAACATCGCAGATGCTCGGTATTATTCACTCCCTGACAGACTGAGCTTGTAATAATTACCGCTCATTCCCACTCGTTACAAAAGCTCTTAGCTATCGGCCCTTCTTTTGCTTGTGCTAGCCTGCAAAATTACATTACTTACAATACCAATACATCCATCATACATCATACATCATACGTACGGTTTTCCCTCCCCTCCCTCGTCTGTCTCCTGCTTAGTTACTTCCACTCTCCCTGTCAACCTCCTAAGCTACCCAACTTAGCTAATAATCCTCATAATAACTAACTAACTAACTAACTAACTAACTAGTTAATGCTTTGATTATCCCACGCATCACTTCTTCCTCTTTCTCTTCCTCTTCCTCGTCCTCATCCTCATCCTCATCAACCGTACCAGCACAGTCCCTTTTTAACCTCAAAATCGCTCTTGCATTCTCCCCTCCAACGAGCGACTCGAAGTCTGCTCTCTCTCTCTGCTCACCACTCGCTGCGCTTCAATCTTAGCCTCCTCCCAGTCCTTTCCTAGCGTGGCTTTTCGTACGCGCCGTGGATTCTGCATTTGTGCAATCCACCGTCGCTCGCTAGTCGCTGTCACTAATCAGACTATCCTCTCCAGCGCTGATTTTATTCTCTTCTCCTCCTGATCATCTCACTTCAACCAACGCAAACTTGCAAATTTGACATTGTGCATGCTCTCGTCCGCCTGTCTGCCCCGCATACACACAGACATACCATACGTTGTACCTGGACTCGATGTCTGCTCAATGACTTCGGCTTTTCTAAATTACTGCCATTCCACCCAGGCATTCGCCAACTGAATCTCAAGAATTGCTTATCACTTTTCAGCAGTATCACGACGGTGTTGCGATTTCGCAAGCAAGCAAAGATACCCATTGTCTCGATCCATTCACGCCAGATCTCCCCTGTCGCCGCGTCAACCCCCCTCTCAGAACATATACCCCACCGGTATTGGCAATAACTTTTCGAAGCTGCTCCGCCACATTACATCTTTTCTGCCGAAACTTGCAATCACCATAACAGCCGCCACGGACAAAGAATCCTTCTCGCCCTCGCCCCAGACTCGAGTTGGTCCCTTTTTTTTTGAGCTTGGTAGGATTTTTGTTCCCAGTCGTCGCGGGTCAGCGACAGTTATCGCATCGCAATCATGGCGGGCAAAATGACATTGTATAAATTGGTGGTGCTAGGAGACGGTGGCGTGGGTAAAACCGCACTCACAATTCAGGTATGCAAAATTCCGGCCCATCTTTTGAGGTCACAAGAGCTGCTTCCCATTTCGAATCAAGGATAATGATCTAACGTGGTCTGTTTCCCATTCAAATAGCTTTGTTTAAATCACTTCGTTGAAACATACGATCCAACAATCGAAGACTCGTACCGCAAACAGGTCGTCATTGATCAACAATCCTGTATGCTTGAAGTTCTCGATACGGCGGGCCAAGAGGAGTATACTGCACTTCGGGACCAGTGGATCCGGGACGGCGAAGGCTTCGTGCTTGTATATAGCATCACCTCGCGCGCCTCGTTCAGTCGCATCACCAAATTCTACAATCAGATCCAAAGGGTGAAAGAATCTGCCAATTCAGGCTCTCCGACCGGTGGCAGCTATCTCGGATCTCCTCTGGCAGGACCTTCTCCCGGCTTATCATCCGGCCCTGTGCCAGTGATGCTCGTTGGCAACAAGAGTGATAAAACCGTCGAAAGAGCGGTTTCGGCGCAAGAAGGGTCTGCTCTGGCAAAGGAGCTCGGTTGCGAATTTGTCGAAGCATCAGCCAAGAATTGCATCAACGTTGAAAAGGCATTCTACGACGTTGTACGACTGCTCCGTCAGCAGCGGCAGCAGCAGCACGGTGGTGGCCGAATGCAAGAACGACGCACAACCGGGTTTTCCGGTCAACACCGTGATCGCGACGCAAATCCAGAATATCCTCGCAATTTTCGAACTGATCGTTCTCGGCAACATCGCGGGGGCTTTAAATGCGTTGTTTTATAAAGAAACAGGTGTCCATGCGACTACATCTCTTTTTTTCCTTCCCCCAAACTCCTATCTGTGATTCCCATTCTTTTCTTTTTCTTCTCTCTTGGAATTTTCTTTTGACTCCTTGCATTGTGAAGCGTGGTTCGTGTTGTCGTCTCCCTGTTCATTACTTGGTATATGCATGCCCTTTTTGGCCTTACAATTATTTGACTTGGTACCGACCCCTCACAACTTATTTTTTTGAGAGGTATATCTTTCATTCCAGCCTTGGAGGCATCATTATTTCCTTTTTCTCATTCTACAGACTCGAAGCTTAATCTTTGAGCAAGACTCGGTGTCGGGCTTGCCAGACTATCCGAATTCCATAACGAGGGCATGCCAAGGGGATTATGCCAACGGTACATAGTTGCAACGGGTAGTGTTTCACCAACTGGCTCTTGATGAAAAGCGGTTATGATAACGAGCCTGCATGAATAACCTTTTGAGCTCGATTGAGTAACCGATTGGATTGAAACCTACAGCTCAGTTTTACTCAATCTCCATTCACACACACAATACATCGATCCTCTCTTCCCGAACTTCACTCCCAAGGCCAGTGAGTGGTACCTCACACCAACTACATACTACCAAAAAAAATAGAAATCTGGAGAAACACAAGATACGCCGAAAGTGAAAGTCTACTCTTGTGCATTATCCCCCAAGGCAAGGGACGAGAAAGAACAAGCATCAAGTCTATAAAAAATGCATTCTGAACAAGATACCCTGTTGAATTAGTTTTGAGCTTTTGTTTGATGCAATTGTCAAATGTCTTTTTTATCTATTGTCTGTTCTTCATATTTTCTTCATATTTTCTCATCTTTGTTTAAAGGCAATTCAAATTCAGATTTTGCATGGCCATTTATATTTCTCGTACAAAGTTCGACGTCCCAATTTTTGATCCTGTGTTTCAGAAAGTGTATCTTGATTCCAATTGATGTGCTCATATATCTTTTCTAGACATCATTGCATTGACAAGTGGCTACCTGATTCGTTAAAAATGGAGCCTGTGAAAATGCCCTTCATGATCATTATCGCTCGATCTATGTGTCGTTTCCAGGTGTATGCAGATCCGGAAAAGAGTTTCTCAAAGCAGCAAGCTTGGACCTGGAAGCTTTCGGGAAATGATTCCGATATCGACCTCGGGATCAGCGGGGGTGAGCATGCTGCTGAGTCTGTGTCTTGTATTTACATAGATACATAACAAATCTCAAGTAGTCATTTGGTCAGTAGTAATGTGTAACAATATTGAATTGCATAATTTATAGCATCCATGGATGCATGAATGATGCAGGCTTCTGCGGGGCAGCGGACCTTTTGTAAGCCGATGTCAGTGGTTGAATTACAAATCATCATTGACGTAGTTACTTAATTTGATAGTTAAACAATGGCTTAGACATATCTTCCCTGCATAATCTCCATCCATCATATGCAAGTAAACATTCTCTTAAGCAATCCAGCTTCTTGAGACATATCACACGCTTAAACTCAGCATCAAATACAATTCTAAATAGAAAGAGAGAGAGAAGAAATAGTCATGGCAGAATCATCTTTTCCACCTTCTATCCTTCGGCCTTTACTGGACGATATCAGCGCCTTGCTCAAGGAGAGAAAGGAAACGGTGTCTATAGCTGAGACGGTGAATCAATTCTTTTCTTTTTCTTTTCTGCACTCCTTCTATGGTCTGGACCTCAGACTAATTGAATGGATTATATCAAATCAAGGCTGCTGGAGGTCTCGTATCAGCCTCCCTTTTATCAGTGCCAGGTGCCTCCAGCTATTTTCGAGGAGGTATAACGGTGAGTTCTCATACTATTCTACCTAGACACTTGGGCCCTTTCCAAAGTTTCTGGCATCGGCACCAGCACATCCAATATCCATTCACCAAACCACAAATCTACCTATAGGGCAGTATTTGACCCAGAGGCAAAAGCAAAAGCTGATCCGGATTTGACGTGTGCGGAACAACAACAGGTGTACACACTTGAGTCTCGTGTGCAGTTCGCAGATTGGACTTCAGATCACATAGCAAACTACAAAGGTCCCAGTACAGAAATAGTTGCCGGTTTAGCAACGTCAACTCGCTCCAAGCTCCAATCTACCTATGCCGTATCAGAGAGTGGTACAGCGGGGCCGACAGGTGGTACCGGAAATCGAAAGCCGTATGCTTACCTCTTCTTTTTTTTTTCTCTTCTTTACTCCATATCTCTGGAGTACAGACTCTATACGTTATCTGGTTTTGGGCCACCAGCTAATTGATTACATCACGGGATATGCGAAAAGAGGCGTGGTCTTTGTCGCTGTCGCTAGTCCCAGAGGCTCGTATACTAAAGAAATCGATACCGGATTTGGTCAGGATAGGGAGATGAATATGGTTGCATTTGCGGCAGAAGCGCTGAAATTACTTCGTGACGTGATCAGGGGCGATGCTAAAATATAGAATATCTTTCTTTCTATACAATTTTCTTGGCATTTTTATTTCTCAAGCTTTTTTTTAGGAAGATGAGTTTTGTGAATTCATCCATGGAAGATCAAACCTCTGAAAGTACAAACCGAACTCCATTTATCGTTAGAAACTTGACATAAGCCACAAAAAATAGGTAAAAAAAACCATATATATACACATCTAGTCTTCCTTCCATGGCACGTTGAACGTCCCCACCCAATCTTCAACTTCTTGTCGCAGCTGCACAATCTCTGAGATATCTTCTCCATTGCCAACGTAATCTGTAAACGCTTTCAGAGTTCCCGGGTTCTTGCGGCCCTTGGCTTCTGCGCTCTCTTTGGCCGCTTTATCAAGCTTCTGCGTAATAGTCACTGCCCGATCAACAATATCACCAACCCGTCGAAAGTCCTCGGGCTGGAATCCTCGAGAGGTCATGGCTGGAGTTCCAATGCGCAGACCGCCGGGCTTAAGAGCAGATTTGTCCCCCGGGACCGTGTTCTTGTTCGAGGCGACACCACACAGTTCGAGAACTCGTTCCACTCGCGCGCCATCGACACCGCGGTTCTTCAAGTCAACTAAAACCAGATGATTGTCCGTTCCGCCGGAGACGACATTGTATCCCAGTCCGCCCTCGTTGACGGAATTGCCAAGTCGCTCCGACAAAGCTTTAGCATTCGCGAGAACAGTCAGCTGATAGTCACGAAACTCCTTGGTCTGGGCCTGCCCCAAGGCGACAGCAAGCGCCGTAATAGTGTGGTTGTGGGGTCCGCCCTGATGACCTGGAAATACAGAGGCGTTGATCGGACCTTCAAGATCGTACAATTCCTCGTTACCCTTTTTATCTGTACGACGCACTCCCTTGCGGTAGAAAATCATAGCACCCCGAGGACCACGCAGGGATTTATGCGTTGTCGTAGTAACCACATCCGAATACTGGAACGGTGACGGGATGACGTCCGCCGCGACCAAGCCGGAAATGTGAGCCATGTCACTGAGCAGGTATGCCCCGATCGACTCGGTGATCTTGCGCATACGAGCATAATCAATGAGTCGACTGTAGGCAGATGTGCCAGCAACAATGAGTTTTGGGCGGTAGATATTAGCCAATTCCTCTACTTGGTCGTAGTTGATGAGACCGGTGGATTCATCAAGTCGATACGGTACGGTTTCAAAGTATTTGGAAATAAAGGAAATCTTCTTGTTGGGGATCTGGTAGCCGTGCGACAAGTGTCCGCCGTGGGGAAGATCCAGTCCCATCAATCGGTCGTGGGTATTGAGCAATGCCGAATAGGCGTATAAATTTGCAGGCGATCCGGATAGAGCTGTCGATACGACCGAGCATTAGCAACTACACCTGTATAAAGCAAAATGACCGCCCATTTGTATGACTCACCCTGTACGTTGACACCCCATTCCTCAGGATTCAATCTGAAAGTCTCCAATGCGCGTTTCTGACATAGTGATTCGGCTTCGTCGATGAATTCGTTTCCGCCATAGTATCTAGCTCCGGGGTAACCCTCGGAATATTTATCTTAGAGGCAGGAGTTGTTAGAAGTGGGGAGAGGAAAAACAAAGAACATATGGCACAGAGACTTACTCTGCATAACACTACCGAGAGCATCGAGAACGGCCTGAGATGTAAAGTTCTCTGATGGGATCAAATTGATGAAATGCTTTTGTCTTCGTTTTTCCTGTCGATGGGAGTCACACGAGTCAGGATTGCATATCAATACGCCTTCAACAGATCCATTTCCAAATACGTACTTTTTGCAGAATGGCGAATATCGTGGGATCGGCTTCTTCGAGGTGTGTGGACAGCAACTGCGGGGAAACAGCGTCAGTCAGCAGACAGTTACCAGAATCACTCCCTCGGCAGAAACGCACCTTTTGCTGGTTGTCATGATGACCGTCAGATACATGGCGCGCATGAGAAGCAATTAGCGAAGGATGAATGCCGGTGGCTCTGTAGGGGCGATATAAAGACGAGGTTGTGGTTCTGAAAGAGCTTGGGCGCACCGCCAGCTTTGAGGCTTGCCGACTGCACCGATTGAAAGACATGATGATGTCTCTCCAGATCAGCTCGGAACACTGCAATTCCTACTGAGAATGTCGTTTTATTCTGTCAATGGCGCTCGTAGTCCCAGTGTTACTTGAACTGAGATATGACACTTCTCCTCCTTGACTTGTGTGCGACAGGAAGTAATTTGAGGTAGTTAATTAATCAAGTATTGTGCAGTGTTTCCTCATTGTCCGCGGAGAGCAGCACGAGATCCACGGTCAACGGCCTGGCTGCCTCGTAGCCTCAGGCCATGATCCCGCCCACTGCGGTGGTATTTTACCATACCGCTCTGTATTATACCGTATTCCGCGGAAAGAAATTACCAAAAGTTACACCCTAATCTCTATATGGTTTAGCTCCCTTTCACGGCAGTTTTCTTCGCTCTCCGAAAATGTTTTTTCTTTCCTCTTTCTTTTTCTCTTCTTCTTCTCTTCCAACACAACTAAATCCAAAATGAAGAGATGGCCTCTATCGGCACTTGCAGCTCTCACAACCACAGTCTTCGGGCTGTCAAGTGGGCGATGCTGATATGTCCCGGGCCCAAAGCACCATCCTTTTAGGGACAATGTGAAACTATCCGATTGGAAAACAGTTGTGCTTTGCAATCTTGGAAACCTCAATTTTCGATGGAAATGATCTGTTACGAGCCAGTCTTTTATATATGTCTCTGTCCTTGTGTGCTTCGGCTTATCATACTAAACGATAGATTTATTGATTCTTTACAACCCTGGCCAGTCTGCAGGTCCTGGTGTTAGTCCAAATTTTCAGGTTGAGAGGGGATAGCTCACCAAATACGGTGCGCTCGTCCAGTCGCTTTGACACCTTCACTTCATCCCCGACTCGTATCGTCGCGGCCTTATTTTCCTTTAGAAATCCATACCTTCCAAAGACAGGCTTATACTTGGCTCCCTTATCGACTCGTCGGTCCGTGTTCAATTTTTTGTAAATGACCTCTCCGTCCATCTTGTGGAAACCGCCCGTCTCATAGTCGACGTCTAGCGAACGACACCGAATGCAATTTGCTGTTAATATAAGTCGTACTGCTTCTCCTGTAGCACTGTCCACGATCAATTCGCCCCAAAAGTCTTCATCCCAAGCCTTTTCGGCGCCGCCAATGACTATGTTTGGTCGAAACACCGTTACATCCACAGTCGTCGTCGTCGTCTTGCCGTTGGCTCCGAATCGATCAGCTACATTGTTGACCGATTCCTGATTCACCACCATATACGAAGCGCAGTCCGCAAAAGTGAGAATTTCTCCATCCTTCTCTTCACCATTTTCCGTAGCCTCATCAGAGTTCAGTCCCGGAACGTAGCTTTTAAATGCCGAAAGCCACCCCTCCTTGTTCGTAGAGTCTGCCGGCGGCTGCAGGCTTGTTTGCGGATTTACGGATCCCAAGACCCTCCGCCGATTCACGCCGGTATAGGCCAAGATTACAGGGAATCCAAAACATTCACTGAACCAGTCACTGTATTGCTGTTGCATAATGTAGCCCACCATGGGACTCTGGTGCATTGTCACGGGGATTTCTGTCAATTCTCTCACGTCCGGTTCCAGTGGGATTTCCAATGTCTTTCGGGGCTTGTTCTCCGACACTGGAGGCGGCTGATACGTGACGATGATTTTCTTGTCTCGGGATCCTCGCTGATCAGCTTCCTCGTCGTTGTCATCCTCAGGTAGCACTAGATCTGTGAGGAAAAGAGACATTTGAGGGAAATGCGGCACATGCATATTTCTCAAAGTGGGCTTTGGGCCTTTTCCACGGCTTATATCGTCACTTTCCGGGCCTTCTCCTTCTCCTTCTCCTTCTTTCTTCAAGAGCATGAAGCATCGGTCGTACTGAATTCCATGACGAGTGAATGTGGCTTTCTTGAGCTTGGTAGGCCGGAGAGACTTGATAGGATAGACGTATAGCTATGTGCATCGCTCGTTAGAGAGATTACCTAGGTATCTATCAACAGGTTTGTAGAGTCCAACTCACCTCGCTGATATACATTGCTATTTTACCTATCTTCGGATATTTCAACTATATCTTGAAATTTCCTAGCGAGTTATTTACCAAAAACAACCTTTCCAAAAAATTAATCGAATTTCAGGAATACGAATTCCAGTGAAGTTCTAGATAGCTCACGAAGGGAAATATCAAATATCACCAAATGTCGCTTTTCAAAGGGAACTTCACCATAGATAAGCTGACTTTTTACCCCACCTTTTCTCCTCACCACTGCAAAAGTTACTCCAAATATTGACACTGCCAGATTCATACAGTCAATTGACCACTAACCTTGGAAATAAACATCTCCAAAAGAATATTGTTTATCAAACATCACAATTGATGTATTCATCACCTCAGCAGAGCTTGAATAAATCCCGACTACAAGCCAAAAAGCACGATTGAAATGAAGCTCGGGAAGTCTCTATAAATTTCGGTTTTATACTAATATCTAGAAATTTGAAGCTGCAAGTCTCTGTTCACTTGGAAGCAAGACTAGAACTTATACTGCGATGCATCTATTCATTGCTATTGAATTTTATCTTTGCTATATATACAGTTGTTTCGCTGAACCTAGTGCATACGACCATAGGGTGTGGAAAACAGGGCTTCCCGTCCGCTCAGCCGTACTTAAGCCACACGCCGGCTGGTTAGTAGT